>BGPR01008560.1:0-62791 GCA_013235015.1 Araneus ventricosus | reverse complement strand
GTTGCCATCTCCATATTTTACAGTAGGCCGCAAATTTTTGATATGCAATGCTGTAATTAAGGTGTGCCAAACTTTCTGCTTGCCATCCGATCCGAAAATGTTATATTTGCTTTCATCCACAAAAACTATATTTTTTCAAAATTCTGTTGGCTGCTTTACGTACATTTTAGCAAATGCCAGTCTAGATTTTCGATTTGCTTTGCTGATGTAAGTCTTTCTCCGAGGTACTCTGCCATGATACTTATGTTTTTTTAAAACATTTCTGACAGTTTCAGGAATTACAGATTTCCGGAACCTACTTTTACATTTTAGAGACAATTTTACTGCGCTAGTTTTTGGATTAATGTGAGCTTGTCTCACAATCCACCTCTCTTCACGTTCACTAAATGCCCTTAGACGGCCTGATCTTTGCTTGGTTCCAGCACTATTTGTTTTCTTGAACCTGCGAATAATATTAAAAACAGTAGACTTACTGAACTTCAAGATTTGTCCTATACAACGAACTGATTTTCCAGTTTTCCAACGAATTATTACCTGAATTCGCACATCAACCGAAATATCTTTGTTTCTCACCCATTGCTCCATACGCAACCTTTTCTGCTGATACTTTATGTCTAAAATTATAGTCTAAAAGAAGTGGCAGTAAATTAAATTTTATTGATGCTCTATATATTTCTTAAATTTCTCATTTCAAAATTGTCCCAATACTTTTTTGACAACTGTTTGAGTTATATTATATTTAAAGGCTAGATCAAATTGTAATTCCAAAATAGTAAGAAAATTTTCCTTATATACTGTATACCAAATGTTAAAGCATTTCTTGATTAATTTTGTTTTTGTTTTAATGTGATTAATATTTTTATAAATAGCTTTGCATGTTATGCATGCCAAGTGTCCCAATACTTTTTTGAGTGACTGTACATATATTTCAAGATTTCTTTTTATAGCAATCCTGGAAAGAGTAACATGATATTTTTTTAAATAAGGTGATTTCTATTTATAAATTTTTGTTTTGTTACGTTCGCTGTTACAGTATTTAATGTACACAAAAATTGTTAGACAAATGATTTAACTAAACGGCACAAAATGTTTTTTTTAATTATGAAATGAAATACATTGCGAATGTTTTCAGGCTGATAAATATATTTTTTATGATATATCTAATCGCCTTTCGTGAACAGCTTGTTAATAATGAATACTGGTGTGTTTAATTTGATTTATATCTTTTATACACAACTTAGTCTTCATGGGTTTACCAGCAAAACATTTTAAAAATAGGTATTTAAACGTCACTGTTTTCAGTGGCGTAACTAGGTTTAGTTTCGTTATATTAACATCCTGTTTAGCAGCAACTTAAGAGCTATTTTGGAACGAACCTTGTAATTTTCAACCGTGTCAGATGACGAGGACGACGCCTGAGCCGGCACCTCCCTTTTGAAACCTCTGCCCCACTCTAGCGGGAGGACGACGTAACTAGGAGGAAGAAATTAAGGCGTCATTGATTGTGAAGCAAACCCAAGATTTTATAATTATAGGCCTTTCGGGAGGATCGGAAAGAGAGAGGGAGGTGGAAACGATAGTAATACATTAAAAATTATATATATATATATATATTATTGAAATCTCAATTTAAAAAAAATCCCGTATCCTCAAATATAAAATGATGCACTTAAAAATAAGTAAATAAAAACGAGCAAAACAAAAAGGATTCGACATCCTTTAATCAAAATTCTCTGAAAGAGCACTATTAAAATATAGATTTTTGATAATTTTTTGTTGTTGAGTATTAAAATTCATGTGTAACACTTTTCTCTTTTGTTGTTTTCGAAGCGTCTAATAATTAAGGCAAAGCAATTACATTTTGCAATATTTTTAGAAACAGTTTTTTTTCTAAGCATAAGTGTTTACTATTGTATAACCTAAATTCAATGACAAATGTTTTCAAAGTTTTTTTTCTCTCGATCATATTTAGCACAAGTTTTTTGATTCCCTTTAAATGCACTTTTTTTTCAGAGAGAAAACTTTTCTACAAAATATTAGAAAAAAGAGCAATGAATCAAAGATAGATATTTGTGCTGAACTGTCTATAATAATAGACATTTAATTACGTTTCTACACACTATTCACTTAAAAGCCAACACCGTGCAAACAAACATAGAAATCAATATTGACTAGCTGAGTGACGTAGTCCTGTCATAGATAATTCCCAAGATACCAGAACTGAGTGGGATGCACCGCGAAGACATAATAGTAAAGAGTTTGTTTCACATTTTGAAGCTAATTATTCAAAGGGAGCTAATAAATACTACGTCCCAGGTACCTTTTACCCTTGTTATTAAGAGCAGATGTATAGATAACAGAAGCATCACCCAAGCTGCCACCAATCACGGCTTCTGCCCCAGCTACTTCCGTCGTTTCAACATCAAAGCCTGTACATGTCGATGTGGAGAAGACTCAACTGTTGACATACAGCACTATGCCCAGTTCTGCCCCCTCACGTCTCATCTTCGCAATAAAATCTGCTCCACAGACTCCCTACGGCACATCATCGCCAACAGTGACACATCGAGGGAATTAATTTCCATCCTGCAATATGTTCATGAGGGAGAGATCTTTCAACTGGAGGACTAACACAGTGCGTCCCATTTTTCCCACACCTGGCTTTATAGACTGGACCACTAACATTGTATTTAAGCATTCCCATATCTGCAGTCAACAGGACATTGCACTCTAGCTCATTGTTCATCCAATTCCATCATCAGTAGATCGACAGGCCCATGTGGGCCCCCCCAAAGAGTATTGGGAGGTAACAATATGTACCCAAGAGAATGTATTTTTGTTTAGCACTATTATTGTACTTATCTGTATATCATGGCTTTCTTTTTTCTTATTATTTTGTATATTGTAATATATGTACATGCCCTTTAAAAAGAATATCTGAATGAAAGACAGGCCCATGTGGGCCCCCCAAAGAGTATTGGGTGGTACTCACTGTAAATAAAGAAATGTTGTTTTACTGAAATATAACCATGTATCATATTTTGAACTGAATAAAGTAAGTGTCGACGAGGCCACAAATGGAAGGTTAAGGTGAGTCTCTCCAGTTCTATCGGTTGGTGGAGGCCCTTTTGCCCACATACCCAGCGCGCATCACCCAGTGGTTCTGTGGCGCACCGTGCTACGCCATCTTACTGTGATGTATATTAGCCAATATCCGCCTCCGGGCATGGGGAATTCCTTTTGTCTAGTGGTTAGGATTTTCGGCTCGTAACCCAAAGGTCCTCAGTTCTATCCTCCCGCCGCCAAAGTTCAATTTTCAGACTGGTAGTCTCGCTTTTCAGCATTTTTTTCTGGCTTTTTATTTGGCTCTTGTCTAACTTATCTCTCATTTGGCAGTTTGTTTCGAAATTTAATTCAAGAGAGATTTTTCTTAAAACTAGTGTTTGCTTCACACCCAGCACATGTCCAAGTTGTTGTAGTAGCCCTGATTATTCAGGCCCAAAATTCAAAAATTTAAAACTAATTAGCCTTTTCCAGGTGTAACGCCGCTGACGGCACACACCTTATTTTCATCAGCTTACCCTTGTTACGCTATTGTTTAATTCTACATTAAAATTCGAACTTTTTGCTAAATATTTGACGACAAATATTTATTTCTGCCTTCTTGTGCCTGCATGTTTCTAGCTTTAGATATATGGATACTTGCTTTAAGTAGTAATTTTTGTGTGGTTTAAAATATTTGGAAATACTTCAAAAAGCATTCAGTCGATATTGTTAGAATAGTGTGTTGGTTTTATGCAGTAAACGATATATTTAATTATATAACTAATATTACTAACTGGAATGCAACTTTCTTGCAAATAAAAAATTCTGATGTGCGCCGAGTTACCTTTTCTAACTCATTTTTAATTGGTGTATTTTAAATTTCTTTTCTTCTTTATTTTTCGCAAAAGAAAATAATACACAACCATCTTGTACTTTTAGTTATATTTTTTTAAAGTTAAGTTAGTGAAGGCTGCAACAAATTTCATCTAAAAATTTGCGAACCTTATATCAAAATGAGTAGATCGAATATCAAGTGGTTTTTCAAGACAAATAAAAAATTTTAAGTGTAAAATTTATTGAAAAATAATATAAAATAAATTGGATACAAAACAAATCCCATGAAACGATGTTAGAATAAAGATGTAAAAGGAGAGTCTACACTGCTTTTCCAAATCATTCCACATCTGTAGAGCCTTTATAGTATTGACTAGTATCAAAGCTGACTATCGTATTCTAAACAGTTTCCCTTCCAGGAAATCGAGTCATAAACATTGAGAAGAAAGAGACACTGGACTGCCCTCCACCCCTCAAACAACAAGACACCTGCCGATTTTCAGACCCCCTTCCATGAAAAAGAGTTTCTCTGTCACTTATTTCGATGCTTCGGAATGGGATAGCTTTAACTCAAAATTTCTAACGTAAACTATAATCTTAACTGCATTTTTAAACTACGTGCAAAGGTTTTTTTTTCCGATCTGGGGAAGAACCTGTTGAATGTTGCAGGCGGCTAGTGTTAGATTAAATACAATTTTGGTGCGTGTCAGATCAAGTTTCAGAAAGTTATTATCATTTTGCAGCTGTTATTAATATATTTAAAATGTAATAGAAGAACTAAATAAAGAAATTTTAAATTTCCATCCTTTTTAGTATACAGCGTAACATTTACGAACTAAAATTTTAAAATTAAAGTTGGATGTCAATCTTCCTATTTAACCTTATCAAATCTTTCTACCATCTAATTTAATTTTGAAAATTCATTCAAAACTTATAAAAAATGTCTTACTAAGAAGTAGCAGTTGTTTTTTTTATCTTTGGTTACATTGTCATTTATATAGGAACTTCATTTGCTATGTTTGCATTTGTTTTTAAATATTTAAATTTAAAAAAATACATTACACTAAAGTATTTTATTTTTGAAATAAAATACTAGCGAGTTACAAATTTTGCTTACATTTAAAACTGATATATCCAAATTTATATATTTTAAACCCATAAAACCTACATTACCTTGCTTAAGTATGTATGCATACCTACTTAAAAGTACATATAATTACCTTCATATTATGGGATTTTTTTTTGATTAACTTATAAGATTTCTCAAACAAGATTTTTTAAACATATAATGTGCTTTAGAAAGATCATTAATTTGCATTATTTGTTGCTTTAAAAGTGAATAAAAATGCACTTTTATCTCAGCAAAATCTCTTTGCTTTCACTTTAAGTAAAGTAGTAGAGATTCTGAAACTAAATACAAAAAAAAAAACATTTATTCATTGTCCTTTCTCCACCCGCTTAGAACAGCAATCAATTTCCAAGAATTCGGGAATATGGAAAATGACTCATTAAAATATCGAGATTCAAAGGAATTGCATCAAATTGAATCATTTTCATGTCGTGCATAATTAATGTTGAATTAAATCTAAGTGCAACTTAACAATCGACATTGGTGGTTTAAAAATTAGGATTGTAATATTACATATATACATACCTACATATGTATATCCTCTAAAGCTTTATCAATATGAGAATAAGTTCAATATAATTCAATAGTTGCTTTGTCAGTAATTGAAAACTGCTTCAGAAATATCTGATTTATTTAAAATTTTCTAATGTTATTGTATGTACCAATTTCGTGTTTTATTAAACTTAATATATATTAATTATGAAATTTATAAGAAAATATTAAATTTGGCTTTTAAATTAATTTGATATTCTGTCAGATATACAAAAGAGTATCCCATTGTCTCAGCAAGAATTTATCACTATATACGAAAAAAAATCAAGAACATTTCATCTATAGTAGAGAATAATGATTTTTCCCTCTGAATACCGCCAGAAAGTCATTTTTGGTTTAAGTGTGTTTGATTTGCTGAACGGAAGATATATTTTTTAAAGATTCTACAATTGCACGGAGCTGAGTTAGCTTTTCAGTGGATTCAATGGCTTCAACGGGGGGGAGAGAGGTTTCTACAAATTACGATTTTTAACTTTTTATATTGTTTCAGGACTTTTTGAAATTAGAGATTAATTATTAAATTATTAATGTATTATGTTAACGAAATAATAATTTATTATTATAAAAAGCTTTTAACCTTATCAGTGACTGTGTTCACACTTTTGCTAGCCAAAAACACCACATTTTACTGCATCTCGTACATACACAAAAGAGGACAATTTGTTACAAAGTTTGTTTAAAATATGGCTTAAGAGTTTTGCAAGACAAAATTTATCAAATTAACTATATATGCCTGATCTTGTACACTTTGTTGTTAAAAAAATCAGAAGATACTTTATATTAAATTGACAATTTCGTTATTCGCATTTCAATTTTAATAATGCTTGAAAGAGTAAAATCCATCTGTTGAAGAAAAGGTAAATTAGTTAAAAAATATGCTTAAATGCAAATATTGCTAGTTTTTATTTCTGTTAAGTATGTATTCCGAGATAACTGAAAATTAAATTGATATTTTTAAATAAAACCAAGAAAATATTGAAAAATAAAACAATTTTCTTAACGTTAATGCAAACAACGTTATTGACGACTTGTAAAAATACTGACTGGCATTCTATGTCAAATTTTAGGTTTTCTGTTATACATTTAAAAAAATGTTTATATTTGGATGAATTTTTATTCATTACCCAAAAGTATTTTAAAAAATATGGAGGAAAATTTAACAATCATAATGAATTTACAATATCACCTTTTTTTATCATTAAAAAGGTTCCGTACTTAATAAATGATCAAATAGATTTGTAAAGAAAAAAAAGTGATTCAGAAAATCCACCCCAGTCGTTTCAATCCATGTTTTCCTATTTGCAATGCTTACCTTCGCTTGAAACTTCAAACCGCAAATGACCATCACTGGCCTTCCTTTCTTTGTTGACAACTGATTGCGCAACTGCAGGAGTCCACTTCTTGGAATTTCTGAAGGAAGGGACGTTCCATTCTTCTTGCGTGATCGTAAAATCACTCAGGACTTTGAGGCAGTAGAATTTTTACACCAGCCGGGTTCAGAGAGTTAAACAAAGCTTATGTAACACACCAGGATAAATAGAAATATTTTCACTTCCTGCCTTGAAATGTGATAATCAATTTACACGCAAATTTAAATTACTTATATTAAGATTTTGAGAAAAAATTTAAGTTATGTTCCTAAAAATACTTATATTACGATTTCAATGATTGTTGCTCCATGCATGTCGCACCACTTACGTCGCATGACGGAATTTATCGATAACTAGTTAATAACCCCGTGTTTCTCGGGATCCATATTTTTTCATAAGCTCGCCTCCGATTTTTTTTCTTATAAAATTCTGTTAAATTTAATTATTTTTTCTTATATCTTATTTACTTCTTTTTTTTTTATCTTATCTAAACTTTACTGTGAACCGGGGCCCCGATCGCTAGAAGAACGCTTATAGATTTTGACTTGTCAGTCATTATTTTTAAAGCGAAGAAATTAAGCATATTTTTAATTACAATTCTAAGTCGTTAATTAGTTTTTGGCAATATTTAAGAAGCTTTTGAATTCAATAATCTTAAATTTATAAATTAAAATAAATATAATAATTATAACACAAATAAATAAAATAATAAACGTTTTAAATTACTTTTTCATCAAACAATACTGACGCCGGAAAAATTCTGTACAGTCTAATTGTTCATTAAAAATATATATTGTTTCAAAGCTTAAAGTAAATGTCTTTTTTCTTCCAAACATCTCGCATTTTTATTCAAACCATACTATTGTGATGTAATAAAAAGACTATATTTGAAGATTTTATTTCAACTAGAAAGGATTGAAAGGAGATTTACGTTTATTAGGGAAAGACCTCGTCATTTTGAACCGTGGTCAGATGAAGAGGACGACACCTGAGCTGTAAGCCCCCTTTCGAAACTTCCGCACCACACCGACGGGAGGACGTTTGGCCCCCTGCGTATGATTTAGAGTGCAGCAGGCCCACATATACGGTGAATCTCAATAGAATCGGGTTTCGAGCCTGGAGCTCTCCTGTCCCGAAACTGAGATCTTATTACTAGGCCACTGTGTCCCCAAAAATTTATGAAACATATTCAACATCAAGAAATCGGGATGAAAAATAATAATTTTTTTCTCCTGCTAGTTATTTCACACCAAAAGATATATATTTCCAAATGCTTCTGAATTTTTAAAGGGCTTTGGATAAAGGTGTCTTATAAAACAATGATTAATTAAAAAATAATTGTTGTTAAAATATTCATATATGCCGTATTGAGAAAAATTGCGTTTAAAATTAAGTAAAAAAAATGCTTTTTAAAAAATATATTCATACTTGTAATAGCTCCAAGAACATAAAATTAAGCACACTTGCTTAAAAATGAAGACAGGTGAGTTAAAATTTAAAAACTAATTTCTTGTTTTTGAATAAAATGAATGAATGTTATGAAGTGAAAGGACTCCAATCAGTCAGCAAGTTTTGTTGAATTTCAAAAATAAATTTTTTCCTTCGCCGAAGGCATTTTTGAGATCAATCGTCTAGTAAAAATTAATTGTACGACTCTCTTATCTACATGCACGAGCGAAAGAAGTTTTAGCCTAGTAAAAAAACTATCTCCGAGCTACCATGGCCAGAGAAAAAATTAGACGGTCTTTGAAATTTATGTTTTTAATTCTTTATTTTCTATTATTACCCGTCGTTGCGACAGACAATTCTTACTATATTAAAATTACAAATAATTTATTAATCCAAATAAGTATTCATTATAAAGTAATTAATTAATTAATATTTAATTACTTTTAACTAAATATAAAATTAATTCTTTGTTATTTTAAAGTTAAATTAGAGAAAATTTGCTCGTGGCCCTCGTCGGAAAATACCTGCCAGCGCCCCTGCTTGTGCTAATCCATCACTGTGCCAAATTTGGATATTTTATATAAAAAGTATGTATTAGAGTAATGTATTTTTTATTATATATTTGATGACGGAATTTCATACAAAGTATGAAAATAAATATAAGACTGTTTAAGAGTGACAGAATTTAAACGAAAATGTATCTCCCCGGATCTATTACGAAAATTTATAAAATGAGTAAATGGAAAATGTATCCATTATTCACCAATAATTTTTGGTGAATGATACCTGATTGTTGTCATTCATTCACTAATAATGAATGCAAATTTTAACATGCGATAACATGCAGATATCGCAATGATCCAAAATGTATTTTCAGAGCATAAATGGTAGTCAGAATTTGTATTTGACTTTCAGTCTTTATTATGATACATCTCCAAAGAAATATTTATTTGATAGTTAATAAAATGCTGAAAATATTTTTAAAGGAGTTGTTAATATAGTTGCATTCAAAGCAAATAAAAAATTCATAATTAAAAATAGATCACAGATTTAAAAGTTAATAAAATAACGGTAAATTTTCTGAAAACTGTCATAAAATATTCTTATCTTTTTAGTTCGTATGATAAAAGAAAAATATCGGCAAATGTTGATTTTCAATCGTCTGTTTCATTGAAATAATTACATCAACCCATTCATCAGTGTATCAAATTGGCAATGAAGAGGAGAGATTGAATGAAAGAATGTGGTCGAAATAAATTTTCAGGCCGCTACAAGTTGCAAGATAACATAATTTTCAGAATATCGATTTAATAAAACTAAAAAACCTTACATTTATAATACCTATAAAAATCTGATTTAAAGTCGATCATTCCCAGATTAATATATCAATAAGGTTTGCCAAAGTAATCAATTAATTTTTTATACGATGCTATTGTCCAATACATTTTCCAACTGTTCTTTTAAGTAAAAAAAAAGAAATAAAAATAGCCATAGGTCTCAGAAAACGATCAACCACAAAAAGTCTATCCGTGTGGTCTGTTGAAGTCACACCGGCGGGAATGAAGGAAATAACTCTTCCCCCTGCTCCTATGGGCTGGAAGCTAGAACACTCATTCGTTTTCCTCTTCGAATTACAAAAGCGCCGTAACCATTCAAAAACGCATATCACAACAAGAAGGATGATTCACAGAAAGACTTATTGAACCGCGATTGGGGAAAATTGCGATTTGGAAGAACATGAAACTGCGAAATGTGATAAAATAATAGCGAGGTGGTGTAAGGTGATCTGCTGTGACCAAAGACCCAATCCCGTGGGTCATGGATCTTCACAGTGAAGACCCTGCTCCTCTCCCCCCCGACCTGAGTGGGTGTGTTGATACCTCCCTGTGTGGGGAGGGTAGTTCATACATTTGTGAGAGTTTTTAGATTAGCATTTGGTGGCGCCATCTGTTGACAGTATATAGAACTAAAACCTTACAAAAGTATATTAAAAGATATGAAATTAAAATTTAAAAAACTCACTTTATGCACATTTAATTAAAAATGACTGAATCACACCTTTTTGACTGTAGTATTCATCACTGGTATTTGTGATTTTTTGATATTACGTAGAAAATAACAGTTCATCAAATATTCGTCATCCCTTTTTGATATCACACCGATTGCATTCTTGTCGTTCTAGAACATCAAATATTAAAATCCATCAAATATCCCAACGAAAATTTCAACAGTATTATATATATTAAAATCTCTATGAATGACTGAGAATCAAATTGCGTTTAATCCTGTATAAAACTTTATTTCTTACTTAGCAGTTGAAGCCGCTGATTTGATAGAAAGTTATGAAATTTTTCTTACATGGATCATCGACAATTATAGCTCTTGATTATATTTCTTTGTTGCACTCTGCATTTTCTCTTCATTCATAAAGTTTTAAAACGGAAAATCTGAATTTGTTCCTGAAAGTTCTTCATTTGTTTTTATTTATAAAATTTATTACGAAATGTTCGGATAAGTTAAAGAAAGAATATTCGAATTAAACTAGTTTATTTTGAAAAAGGATACAGAAGAATAAATTTAGAACTTCAAATATAGCACACATTTAAAACCTTTTGATATTTATGAATATCTAAAGAGACAAAAAAGTGAGAATATCTAAAAAGACAAAGAATAATAGACTACTAAGAATAATGTCTACTATTATTTTGTACCCTTCCACATTTTTAATTACTTTTTTAATATTTTTATCTATTTTGATATTTATGCCTTTAGATTTTGATCTTATGTTTCGGAATTGATACAATGTATATATCACTAGCAAAAAAAATGTCAAATAAAAACAAAACAAAACTACTTCAACTGTCACTAACATTAAGTGGAAATCATGGCGAATGTTTTGGTGTTATGTTTTCCCTTTTTTCGAGGTCGAGTTTTGAAACGGGTCATCCCAAATCAATGCTTGTTTTTTAGTATGAAAATAAATATTTAATTCTCTTACTATGATTTCCCATTAATCGATCCTACTATATGATTTCGGAAGATACTTTGTTGCTTGGTAAGTTTGACATCAAAATCGCCAATATTCTATGCTGATTTAATTATTTTCATGAAACATATTTTATCTCACTTTTATGTGTTTTTATGCGCCTTGTATGTGCTCTGTTATAATTTAAATTATATAACTTTAATCTCGAATATAAATTTAACACCTTAATTCAAATTTAACATGCCAGCATGGCGATACGATTTATATAGTTTATGTTATGAAATACTGTTTTCATGTATGTGTTTTTAGTTGAAAAATTGTTCATTTGCTAAATTCATTATTGGTGAGTTAAAACTATCAGTTTTTTGAAGTCTTGTTTATTTCTAATGTAGTGTTGTCTGCTTTTTCATCTTTAAATCATGTCTATCAATTATTATTAATTAGGGAAATGACTCGCCGCATTTTTTTAATTTTTAAAAAATTAATATTTTTGTATTGAATTCTCCTTTCTTAGGTTTTCTTTCTTAAAATATAATAATTTCTTCTATTTAAATTATCATAGTGAGTTTATTGTAATATTACTAGCTGATTTCAAATTGTTATTTGTATGGATGATTCCAACGCACTTGCTGTAGGTTTATTAATTATACTCAAACTTATTTTCTCCTCTATTTAAGCATTGTGATTCGATTTGATAATGCAAATGTAAATTATAGTAATAATGAAAATTTGTTGATAGTTGGATATTTTATGTATTGCATGCTTTTTAGGCATTTGTAAATATATACACAAAAAAATAATGATATTGTAGCTTCTAAGACCTTATTATTTTACTCATGTTAGTTTTTCAGGAATGAATTAAAATAGGATTTTTGAGTATTAAAATATTGATTTTTGTTTTTTTAATTTTTAGATTTCCTTTTTGTTATTGCATTAATGTAATATTCAAACCTTTAACAACTGTAAGATCTTGCATCAGAATATTATAAAAAATACTCAATTTTATGATTTTTTTTTTACAATTTTTTTTTCAAACTTTCATATTTGGTTTACAATTAATATATATTGTTTATTTTCAACAGCATTGTTTTTTAAGTTATTTTAGCAAATTTGATCTCTATTGTAAAACTATTTTATATAAATGGACATTATATAACATTCTACTAAAATAAGTTACTTAAAATTTATTTTCCTGGTAAAAGATCTGAATCCACTTCAGACCTTTTTCTCTCATTTTTATTAAAATATTTCTTACTGTTTTTTTATACATGATTAATTTATGAAATTAAAATGTATCTTTTTACTAAATATTACAGCATTTATTATATGTCTGTACTAGATAAACTTAAGTACAGTGTTATTGGATTAATTTGCTTATTATTTCATTCAAAAAGTTTTTATTTGAAATACAAATAATTAATGATGGTTGAAAATTTTCTGGAAATGTAGTATCATTTCTTATCAAAAACATTATGTTGATGCATTAATTATTTTTAAGTCATGTTTTTATGTTTTTAATTTTTCTGATGAAAATATTGTCCATAATTTTATTTTGAACTGCCCTGTGTAAATTAATTGGTAAAAGTAACTATTTAAGTGCAAGTAGTATTCATTATATTTCATTTTACCTATGCATAACAATAAATGTGATTATTTCGAAGTCAAAGTGAATAAAATCTGTTGAATGCGTGTTTATATTGCATTAAAGCATGTTGGGTATTATGTATCAGGAAATTAATATTGCATTTCCTAGAAATTGGAATTGTTGAGTTTTAATTATAAAATATTTTATAAATAAAAATAATTGTATTATTTTAAAGCATTTTCAAATAACCTACTTATGTTAAAATTACAGAAGCAGAATTTGAGTATGTAAATTATTTAATGTATTATATAAATAATGCTTCAATGATTAAAATTTAGTAGATTTAATCTCTTTTGGCTTTGATATTATGTCTAAAAAAATGTAGGTTGTGAGATAAAAATTATTTTTCTGTGACCTTCATTTTAGTCCTAAACTAAAAAATAATTTATTACAATTATAATAAATTATTGAATTTTTAAAATCATAATTCTATTATCACATTGGAAGTACATGTGAAATGTGCTATGTATCTTTATATATTTTTCTTTTACTGCATGGAAGTAAAGAATTTTTAAGGTTTTCTTTTTGTGTTTGGAGGGTGCATGTGTGTGTAAAAGAAGTTTGTACTTTTCACCTGCCAAGTGTTAAGGTAACTTTTCCCATTCATCATGTTCAGCATCAAAGCAGCTAATTCATATTCATTTATATGCTTTCTTGCAACTCTGGGAGAAAAATTATTCAGATTACAAAGCTGTAATTGCCACTGTTATCCACTTGAAAGGTTAAGTTTTAAAGTATTGAGTTTCCTGTTGTTTGTAGTTTTGTTAAGCAAGATAAATACCTAATAATTAAGACAATCATTTGGAAAATTTTTTATTTAAACCTCATTCTTTCTTATCTAGCTTTCAGTTATACATGTGAAATACATCTGTAAATATTTTCTGATGAACCATGTTAGAGTAGCATCAAGGAACCAAAGATTTATTACATGATGCCATAACAGGAGATTCATGCCTTTTAAGGCTCTCTATTTCTTCTTATGTAAGTATATTTCTTTTTCAGTCTTTTTTAATTCAGTGTTATTCCTGTTAAATATAAAGGGAGTGAATTTTTAATGCTTTATTGAAAAATGTTATTTTAACTTTATTTTCATCACTATTTAGAATATTTTTTAGTGTTATGATTATTAAATTTAGCATCTTTCTATTTTAAAACCCTTCCTATTATATCATATGTATTGAAAGCCAGTGGCAAATCCAAGATTTTGGTCGGGAGGTAACAAAAATTTTGTATCGTTGTGACCTCATGGCGTATGTAAGTCAAAAACTTTAACTGTACTTACCTGATAATAAGAATCATAAAGGATGTTACAATGCTTTCGATAATTTAATAAAAACTCAATGAAATAACTAGCCAAAAAATGTTTTTGATCACATTAATGCTATAAGTACAAGTGGAATGGCTATGAAAGCGGGAAAATTTTAGAGTTCGTCAATCCAGAAAGCAATGTTTTCCATGTTTTATTTATTTTTTTAAAAAGAAGAGATTAAAAACAAACAGGTGTAGCGATTTGAAAAAAAAAAAAAAAAAATCAGAAGTTTGGTTTAGTTGGGGGGAGGGAAACTGCATCTTCATGGCATCCTCCCTGGATTACCACTGTTGAAAGCAAAAGACTATAATGAAATATGAATGAAAACTGTGAATAGTAATAATATATGCTTTTGCAAATGATTTACTCTTTATTTTGTTAAGTGGTAACTTTTGGAAAATTGCAATGGGCTATGTCTGAAAGATTTTAAGTCATGGTTTTAAGCTGTGCATTCGTATGGGTTTAATGAGTTTACTGTAGAGATTTCATTATTAATTCAAATTTAGTTATAGTTTTACCTAAAAAAATCAATAAATACTTTATTTAAAGCTCTTTTTGTGTTGTTATTTGAAGTGTAATTTTAAATCGTAATTTAGATAATCTGGAAAAAAGGTTTTATAAATTCTGTTTGGAATTGATTTGAAGGAAAAACATGAAATCTGTACTCATTTGCATGTAATTTTAATTTAAAATGTCTTGCCAAATATTTTGATTCTGTTGTTGTTACTTTATTATCTTTGCTGAAATTGTTTCATTTTAGGTTAATTCCATTTGTGACAGACATGACTTCAGGCAACTTTCTTGCCCAATTTTAAGTACTAAATATTAATGTATCTAAATGAAATTTGGTATGCTGTTGTATCTATGTTCCTTATTTACAAATAATACAAAATTTTTAACCCAAGGAAAAATAATTTACATTTACAAGGTAAAAATACATCATGACAGGCATGATTTTGAGTGACCCTTCATTCTCATTCAGTTGCTCTAAATTGTGACACATTTGAAGTTCAGAAATTTTAGCTTACATAAACAGAACTTTCATCTGATATGTAATTTAAAAAAAAGTTATGAAATTTAAATAAATAAAAAAATATTTAATAACGTGACAGACATGACAAAAATTTGAGAGACATGACACGTCTAAAAATTTGAATCATCTTGCACATTCCTTTCTTAATTTTAACTTTATTTTTTATTGATGATGTACATTGATATTTTTTGTGCATAATGCATTATATTATTCATAGAAATTCTCAAAATTTATAAAATCCTCAAGAATTGAGTAATATAGGAGATACAATTTTTTCTCTTTTATACCAAACTGAATGCTCATCAGATTCAAATTTAAACATTCCTTTTATTTTAGTTGGCACTAAGTACTTTATTTGATATTGCTCATTTGCTATTTCTCTTATCAGGCTGTGGAATTCTTCATTATCATACTGTATACTTACTTACTGGCCACACTGCAGTTTAAGATTTTCTGTTTTTTTGCCTTCTAAAGACTGTTCAACACATTCACCAGACCTGACATTTTCAAGACAGTCACCAGATCTGAAATTAAACAAAGTACCGTTTTCACAGTTAGATGTAAGACTGTAAAATACAATACCAGATGCATATGAGCAAAAGCAGTGTGCTTTTCTTGTTCCTGGCATTCCTTATATTTCTTGACCATTAGTAACCCACATCTCATCCAGTTTTGCTTTACAGCTTCTATTTGCTCTTCTTATTCATATAGGATATTTATTCCTGTGTAAATTTTCTTCACATCGTTTGCAAATTCAAGTGATGTTCTTGGATTAGCCTTTCTGGCTCGACTAACTTCTCAACACGACACTTTATGGTCTCACCTATACCATCATTACAACCTTTGCCATGAGATGTGGCTGAGAAATGCCAGATTGTGGGTATCTCAATCAATGTCATCGAGAAAATTGCGTATTTTTGTTTAAAGTGCTGTGATGTTCCATCTGACTGAAATTCTGTTGCACTTTTAACTCTGGATGTTTTTCTGAAAATTTTTCTAGAATTAATTTATTAAATACTATTACTGCCTACTTATCATGGTGGTTATAATCAGAGATCACAACATAAGAATTGATGTTGTACAAAAAGTTGTTGCCATCAATAATGAGGGAAAATAAATGGAAGAAAACAGATTGTGATAGACATGACAATTTTAAAACTTTCACAGTTGAGTTAATTTTCTGATTTTATTTTCATTTTTCATCAAAAGCTGTTCCTTGTGATACGAAAAAAGAGAAAAATTACTATTAAGACTTTTATGCAGGTAGATATTTTTTAAACTAGAAAATAACATGTTTTTTGTGTGAATTATGTAAGTTTATAATGGCAATTTTGATGTTTTTTATAAAGTCTTCAAAACAAAATTATGAAAATAAGATTTATTTAATTCTTTGAATGCTTTAGTAGATATAAAGGTTTGGATAATCATAGTTGATATTTTGTTTCATAGCAAGTAGTTAAAAGAAATTAACAGTAAAAAATTACTTTTTCATATACAATGTTTACCTTCTTATTTTCAAGAGGTTTGATATTTTTTCCATAAGTTAAAATGAAAAAACATTAAATTAATTGAAAATTTAAAAAATGTCTCTAAGTCAAGCTTTGCATGGAATTAACTTTTAAGGTAAATTTTAAAGTTGAAATAATCTTATTCATTTTTTTTTTCAAAATTTTTAAAAAATATTAGCACTGATTTCTCTCATCAGAAGGCTGAAATTATTCACCTCATAGAAAATGGAATATAGTAATATGATACAAAGAAATATTACTTGAAAGTATAAAATATTAATAAATGGAAAATTTATGTATTAATTCATAAAATAACTGTCTTATGAAATTGAGGAAGTCTTACATTCCAAAACAACTTGACTTTGAATTATTTTTATTAATGCTGAACATAATTTTATTTGTATTTAAGTAATAGTTATTAAATAGAATTATCTTTTATTTCAAATTTGAGCTCCTCCCCCCCATGCTCCACCTGAATCTTTAATCTTAGTACAATGTAGTTTTGTTCCATTCATTAATTGAAAATATCAACTTTAATTATCGTTACTTTGCAAATATATGTTTGTTCTTCATTTTAGTGTTAAAATAATAAAAGAAAAGTGCTCACAGAAGTATTAAGAATTTTGTTTCCTAATTATTTATCATAACTTTTAATGATTTTTAAAAGGAAAGAAAACATAATTTTATGATATTTTTAAGAGTTTGATTCAAATTTGATGGGGGAAAAATATTTAAACATATGTTTTTCTATTCTCATTGACTCAAAAATGAGCATATTAATTAGAAATTAAGTAATTCTGGCCAAAAAGAAAAGAAAGAGAAATATTATGAAAATAATATCTTACTGATATTATCTGTAATATCATATGGCTTTAAAAAAATGCACAAGTAAATAATGAAATATCGTCAAAATTTCAAACTGGTTTTATTATTCTTATTTCAAGATTTTTTTTTATTGAAATTTATTTTCATCAAAGTTCAGCAAAATAAGTTTGTGTTAAAAGGAAAACATTTTAATTGCATGTCAAAAATTGCTAAAATATAATCCAATATTAATATGGATCAAATTTTTCAAAATTAAAAAAAGAATATGCACAAAAGTTATAGTTTAAAAGAAAATAAATTGTTTAAAAAAATTTAATTGTTATTAATTTTTCAAAGTGATGCAATTACATACTGGGAATTCTTATTGTTAGAAATGATTATTCCATAGTTAACACATTTGAATTCTCATATGAGATTTTTCATTACTCTGTCTTTTATGTTGATGTTGAAATTGAAAAGTGGAGCATTTTCTTAAAAATTAAATTCTGAAATGGAGTAATTCTTTTCCTTTCCTTTTTTTCAGACTCCTTTTGGAATATATGTACATCCTCTGCTTGGTAGAGATGGGAGCAAGTGCATCCTCTCCAGCTTCTTGCAGCAACACGCAACCGGAGCCGATGGCATCATCTCTCCAAGCCCAGAGCAAAGTGTGCACCAGCTTTTCATCCGTCAACGTCGACCAGTACGGCAAGGAGAAGAAGAGAAAAGTCGGATCATTGTCCACTCTCCGTAAGCGCTTTGCCCGCAGACGGAGGACGAGCAAGGGATTCGACCATGCTCAGGTCTTCCGAGAGTTCCTTGCTGATTGGAGTCCCAGAGATGTTGTTGCCTTGGTGGAAGAGTATGAAGCCACTGCAGCTCTGAAGGAAATCACTTTGCAGGCGGAAATGGCACGACCACCAGCCACTTCCTGCAAGCAAGATTTAGGCATGTTGTTTGAGAACAAATACTGCTCTGATATTAATCTCATTTACCAAGGAACAGTGTTTGCTGTTCATCGTGCAATATTGGCTGCCAGGTGCCCCTTTTTCAGGGAAATGCTCAATAGTTTATCGTCTATTTGTACAGAAGTTGCAGTCGACATCGACATAGCTGGTGTTAGTATATCTATGTTTAATGAACTTCTTAGATATTTGTACACTGGGGACCTTTCCCTTGCTGAAACATATAGTGGCAATTTCGACATCCTGTTTCAGTTGAGTGAACAGTTTGGGATTCCCAATCCTCTTGAACAGGATCTAAAATACTTGCTTGAGACTGGTATTTACAGTGATATTTCCTTAAGCTTTACTTCTCCAAGTGATACTGGCCACTCGGTTGCGCGTGGCCAGACCACCTATATCTGTGATCATATATTGACTGATGCGGAAGGAAAGCCGTGTAAAATCTGCCATGGGACAAATGAGTTCTGGTGCCATCGAGCCATTTTATCGGCTCGGTCACCCTTCTTTCGAAATGTGATTCACAGGCAGCAGCGGCGGTCAGCCGACATGCACGAAACTCATAGGACTCGAATTCTGTTGGATGATAGTATAATTCCACGTCGCTATGCCTGTATTTTACTTCGAGCTGTGTATCAAGATGCTTTGGAGTTTGGAGCTGTACTACCAGACAGTGCAAAAAGAGGCAGCTTGACTGATGTGCATGTTCCGCAGTCATCTGTTGAGGAGGCCATGCAATTGTATGAAGTTGCTCGTTTCATCGAGATGGATGCCCTGATGCAAAGTATGTACAATTTCTTTAAAATCCCGGTCTTTATAGAAATATTTATTATCCTATTTAACAGCAAAATAAATTAGTAACTAAAAATAAATAAATAAATAATAATAAAAGACATCATTATTTTTTAAGAGTTTTCAGTGACTTTGTCTAGTAAGTAACGATAAACTTTTGCCCCTTCTTCATTTAAATTTGTTCAGAAAGGTACCTATGGAGAAGAATGTTTATTAACTCATGTGAAGCTTTCATTTCCTGATTGTTGGTTTATCATTAGAGAAATATTTAACTCTTGTTTGTGTTCCAGTTTCCTTAGGGGTACAAATATCTCGTGATGTCTATGTGAGAAACTATTTGATTTTTATGAAAGTTTGCATTTGTCCTTGAATATGCCCCTTGTGCAAAATAGATTGAAAAGTACAAAAAAGTTTAGGGTCCAGGAGCAGAATCATATCCAGTGTTCTGCAAAATGATCTCAAGCAGTTGGAAATGTCCTGCAGGCAGTTTGTCCAAATTTGACGGACCACAGTAAAATGCAAAATAGATATGTGTCCAAAGCTGGTCCAGTTAGGTAAATGAGCCCTATTCGTATTGCAGGAACTCTACAGTTCCAGTACATTCTTGTACACACAGTTTCCAACGTTCCTGTTTCGGATCTTCATCCCCAGTGACATCAGCCCCGATGAAGGTTCAGCTTTATCGTAAGCCAATCGATGAAGGAGAGTTATTGTTGCCATTGCTCCAGTCTCTGGAGGCTTCTTTACGCGAAACATGAACAGCGAAGGCATGGCATAAAGAGCGCCTTGCTTTGATTGTTCTACATATCGTGTTTTTTTTTTGTGTGTGTGTGTGTGCATGTTTTTTTTTGTTTTTTTTCCTTTTCCCTTCTTTTTTTTTAAGGATGAAATGTTCTGCAAAGACTACGTTTGTTCTGCAACATACGTCACACTTTTAAGTACTTTCTGCTTCCGGGTTTTAGGGAGTAATATTTGTTTCTCTAAATATTATCAAAGAGGTGTCTTTTTTCTAACAAGATACATCATTTCCAAATATATACAAATTTGCTATTTTTGAAATAACTTTAAGTTTCCTTATTACATAAAATGATAATAAGTAAATAGCATTTTAAATCTCATTTAATGGCTCATTAGTTGTTTTTTCTCTTTCAAAAGAGTAAGATTTTATAACCTTTTGAATCATCTTCCAGATCAGTAGCAGATAATTGTGCTGTACAGACTTTCAAAGCAATTTAAAATGCATTTTTAAGACTCTAACCATAGTAAAATGTTTCAGAAAAGGTTATACCACACCTGTTGGATATATATATTTAAAGCATTTTGTTTTAATTTGGCATATGTTAGTTCATATACTTTTTATTCAAGGTGTGTGTATATGAACTTTGGCTCAATGAATTACTGTAATTATTAATCTCTTCATATTAAAATAATTATAGATCTTGTTGACTTTACTTCAAGTTAATGTTATGTCCTTTTTATCAGAATACCTTTTTATAAATATACTATGGATTTTAATTTATTTAATCTGCAGAAATTATTAACTGCTGTTTACATTTAGTATCATCATTTTAGTGAATTATTTCATACGAAAAGATAATGTGATGGATAAAGAAATTATTGAAAATCTCTGCATAATGAATACTTTGCCATATGTAACAATCTTTGAAGCTGCAGGCATCTGAGTCTTTGAAATAGCTAGCACTAGCATTTATTTATGTTTCTTGGAATTATGTTTTGGAGTTTTTTAAGTAACATAGGAACTGGTAGAAAATATAGCTAATATGAAAAAGCTATTGTATGATATGAATTATCACGTAGAACATAGTATTGGATTTGATAAATTTTTCTTAATAATAACCCCAGTCAAAGTATGGGAAATTTGGAAAATAACATCTCCTTAGGGTTATGAGGTCTCTAAATTCCAAAAAATTCTCATGAAATATATATAAATGAAATTCGAAATATGTCTAGCAGTTAATACAAAACGCATGTTTTGCAATGAGGACAGAAAACAAAGATTTTTTTCACCCATTGAAAACTAAACTGATTAGTCGAATGTTTTTGTGCATAGGAATAGAGAGGATTTTACTGAAATTAGATTTTAAAAAAAATACAGAACAATATTTAAAATCTGCATTGGGAGCTTATCTTCTTTTATTGTTGTAAAACCAACAATTATCACATGGCAAGACTAGTGTAGTGTTATATGAAAAATTGTAATTTCTTTTGAATGAAAGTATAAACTCTAAATCCAATTTTACAGAATTTAAAACAATCACCTTTAATGAAATGAATCGCTTTTGAAAATAATAATACTTTTGAATAAATATTACTTATTGAAAATCTGAATGCAGTGGAAAAGAATTTTGATTAAATTTTTTGACTTATAAATACAAACTTGAAAAAATTTGTACATCAGGAGGGGGAGAAAGAAAGATGCCTCCCCAAATACAGAGTTTTCCCCAGCTAACACATCACTTGATTAGTTAAATTTAGCAGTTGATTTATTTTGCATCTTATTGCTCAGCTCGACAGTTAATGAATTCCAGCATGTTTTTTTTTTGAAAAATACCTTTGCTGTTCAGTCATTTTCACTTTTAAAATGAAATCTTGAAGCATAATTGATACTTATGTTTATAATTAATATGATTTTTATGGTGCTTAAATGATATTCATATCAATAATTCAAAGATTATTCTAAAAGCTATTGAATTTTTTTATATTTTTTACTCATTTAACATTTTACCATGTAATGAATCCTCTTTTCGGAGCTTGATAACCTGGCATCAGAGTCTATGCTTGGGGGTTGTACTTAATGTTTTGTATTGAAGACTCTATTCTACTAAAGATCTGGTGTGCATCAAATCTGACCAGGTCAAACGTCCTCCTTCTTTTATGGAATTGTGATGGTCAGAAGAGGGCAAATGGCAGTTCGGATAATCCCATTAACATCTGACCATGGTGCTGATGGGGGTTGTTTGAAATGTATACTCTTTGGCTACTCTATCTCAAACTATCCATATTCCAACTTGAAATTGGAAATAAAAAAAAGTCTAAAGGGAAAGAAGTAACAAGGATTTTAAACTGATTTATTATCATGACTGTAACATAAAAATTTCAGTCTGGCGAAAGTTTTCTTTTCCACGTCTTCAGTTAAGTCAAATATACATGAGAGAGATGAAGGTAAACATCCCATTTCATAACAAAAAATATTTCTTTGATGTTCAAAACATAAACACTGAAAAAGCAGATGATCCAGAGATTCTTCTTCTTTTTTTAAAATTCAAATTAACAAGGCCTGTCCCACAATGTGACTCTCTTATAGCTTTAAACCAGAATGTTATTCTAACTAAACTGTTATAAGCAGAGGTAATTTTAGTTGGAGTTGTGGGTTAAAGATAGTTTATAAAATTCTTATTTGATACTGTTTTATATTTCTATGTTTTCTTTTTTAAGTAACAGGTTTTTTAAATTGTGCATCTATGCATTTTAGGTTGCGAAGATTTCATTGTGGAATCTTTGAGCTTGGAAAGTCTTCTACCTGTTCTACGTTGGAGCAGTCAACCTCATGGCTCACAGTGGGTATATAGGCAGACTATTAATTTCATGCGGGAAGAGTTCATGACAGTTGCAGCTTCTCCTGTTTTGTTTCAGCTGGATAAGTCTCATTTGATTGATGTTATTAAGTCAGATTTTTTACAGGTAAGTTGTAAGGATTTGATTGCTTAATTTTTTAAGACTATGTGTGACATTAGGAGAAAAATAGACAATGAATGAATAATCCAATATCTCAAAATTTACAGTAATGCTGTGATAACTAATTTCGTTTATAGCTCTTTTCTTGTTTATAACCTAAACACACAATTAAAAATATAGTTTGACTTGATATGATAAATACTAGTGAACTGAAACTTGACAGTGTCACAGAACCAGATAGGGAATCTTGATGCTATGAATGGTGCCCTAAAATTATCAGTAAGCATAACTTGTCAGCATCTGCTTGTCTGTTTCCTTTTATGTTTGGGCATAGAACTGATTATACTAGAAGGGAGACTTTACAATATAAGTCTGTCTCTGTAAACTGTTCTGTCCATCTCTGTTCAGCTGGCACAGGTAATTTTTACAGATATTCTTTATCAGATAACACATGCTGCCCTAATTCATTCCTTATGACCCTGTGTGTCACTGCCTGGTATAGTGTTTTGAAAACCATAAACGCTATACAATGATAATTTAATTCAGGATAATTTCACAAGTATTGATTTGTGCATAAAGAATTATTCAGACATTAAGAAATTGTCTCATCCAGTTTCCTCTTTCTTGCTTTTGAAACATATGGATTAGAATGAACTTTTTAAATCTTCATATTTTTGTGTCTTACCACTTTTAACCTGATATTAAAATACCAGGTTCTTTTCCGTTGGCGACATTTGCGCCCGGCTAACGGAAAATCACTTCACTCTTGGCGACTTGGCTCGCGTTTGGTTCACAATTGGCAACATTTGCGCCCGGCTAACGGAAAATCGCTTCGCTTGGCAACTTGGCTCACGTTTGGTTCACAATTGGCGACATTTGCGCCTGGCTAACGGAAAAGTACCTAATAAATAAAAGATTATTTTAAAAAATGAATGTCCTTTATTCCCATTATTTTTTGGGGTCGGTAAAAAGGTGGTTAATTATCCCTTAAAGAATTTTGCATACTTTTTCCTAATTTTGCATCCTTCTATTCCTGTTTTTGTAACTAAAGGTACAAGGAACTGACTTGTCTTATATTTTTATAATGTGAATTGTTTAAATATTTTGAAACTTGATTACTACAGGCAAATAAAAATAAATTTTTAAATAAAAAATATTTAATTTAATTTAGAACTAAAATGTTCTCTTTTGTTGTTTCTAACAAAATAATATTCAAGTCAATAATATTAAATATGACTTTCTTGCCATAAGTAGTACAAACTTTTTTTCACTTCCTTGTTTGTCTTTCACTTCTCTGTTGTTATAAAATTAAAAAAAACCTTGCTTAATTTTCTTTGAACAGTAAAAAAAAATATATGCATTTGACTCAGTATCAAAGACTGTTTATATTAAAGCTGAAGATATGTTACATAACATTATTTTATTTTAAAATGGTTTTTATAAGTAAATATATTTTAATTGAAAAAATACATTTAATGGTTCACTTGTATATGATTATGATTTTACACATTTGTAGTTTATCTGAACTGTAGTTAATGTATTTCCAATGTTTTAGGCTGGCGAACTTGAAGTTCTTCAAGCAGTGCTAAAATGGGGAGAACATCAGCTTTTCAAGCGTGTTGAAGAGAGAGGTAAACGTTTTTCAGTTTAATAGGTTTTATATTTTTTTATTCAAGAAGGGAATTAATTCTGCTTGCTAATTTTTTTATTAGCTATGATTGGCAAAAATTCACTTTTGGAATGTGTATGTAGATAATATTATAGTAATTTTCTCATTTATGGGAACTTTCATGTTGATATATTATTAATTTTCCAGTATAGAACTGTAGATCTGCATAATATAAGTATAATTATGTTCATATTTTGATAACAACTTTAATAAAAATAACTAAAAATGCACATTATGAGTATAATTTCATAATCTGTTTTTCATACGCATTTTTCATACATCTTAATGGAGTTTTCCCCTTAAATTTAGTCATATAGTTTTGTAGTATACTTCATGTCGGAAATACACAGAATTCTTAACTTAGGCTTTAAAAAATCAAATATAATGCTTTTTTAAGAATTTGAATCTGCATTCCTGCTCCTTTTGAAATGACTGTTCCTTTTTTTTTTTCCCCCATCTTTTTGTATATGGATATTGGTAAAATCTTAACACAATTTCAATGGAAAAAAACTATTTACTGTTCTATATTTTTGTTATCTATATATATAAAAGGCAAATACCATGACTCACTCATCACGAAATCTCCCAAACCATGAGGCCCAAAAACTTCAAATTTGGCAGGTGGTTGCTTTTTGGGTAGTAGGTGCTCTCTAAGAAAGGATTTTTCAAAATTTTGATTAGAATTTTAATTAATTAAAAATTACTTTAAATTTTAACGTTTTTTCGCAATAACTTTGGAGCATATTATCGTACAAAAATCATTTTAATATAATCTTAAAGTTAAAAAATAAGCTTTTCAGTGACACCGATTCTATTTCCATGCAACATTCTGTTAAATTTAAATTAATTTTTGAAAATATTTTCAAACACAATTTCCAGGGGAGAAACGGTGTTGTTCACGGTTCCTCAAGGTTATAGCACTGGAAGGGAAGGGGAGGGTTTGTGACAGGTTATAATCTAGCGAGAAATGCTTCCCAGTCATAGTTCACACCAGTGTCAGCTAGTCGGGAGGGGGAAAGGAGGGTCAGTCGCCCCCTACTTTTTTATCTGCCTGAAACTAGGAATTACAAAAAGGCAATAGTGTTTGGGAAAATTAACTAATTTTTTAATTAAATTTTGTCTATCTTCTATACTACGTGGTCTTTTAGATGTCTGTAAATTTTTTGCTGCTTGTCTTTTTCCACCCAATCTGGCACCCACTGGTTCACACGGGGCATCCAGCATGCATGGCTTTCACGACCATATTCAGTATTAATCATTCTACCAATGAGTGATAGATGAATTGAGTGAGAGTCATTTGAAATGCAGTTTTTAAGTTTCGTTAACTGTGATGTATCATATAGAATTATTGTTTAGCAACAGATTCAGAAACCCTCCGAGCTTTTGCGCGTGTGTCGGGCAGAGTTATTTTCATCAAAATAGGAGGAAACTGAAGAATGTAAGGGGGATGTTTACATTTTACCGAGCGTGATCTAACAAAGAACTCTGGAAATGCACTCGTATGACTCATTGCCTGACACCCCTTTCCAGTGTAAAATTGTCCAAAAATGGTAGTCTCGGAATCCGTTGCTGAATAGTATGTTGCTTGCATTTTAAAATTTATCTCTTTATATATTTTACTATTTGATAATTACAATAAAATATTCACTTTTTTCTTCATCTTTCCTGAATTATTGCGGGTGATACTGCGATGGGGAATGCTGTAATTAATATGAAATACAAAAATAAAAACTGATTTAATTGGGCAAACCAGCTGGTCGCCGATGGCAGCTAGTGCTCATAATAAATGTTCCTTTTGGCAGTTTAAAACTCCTAAAATTACCTTCGGTATATTTACAATTTTTTTTATATACAAATAGTGCTTCAAAATTATACCAAATCCTTTTTACCACTTTTGGCACTATATTTTCTGTCATTTTTCGTCTGAAGGTAGTAAGTTCTACAATTAATGGTCTGTCCTCTCTCACTTCTAAATTAATATATGGTCTAAATTTAAACTAACAATTTGTTATATTATAGAAGCAGAGCACCAATTTAATCAAATAAACTATTGAAGTTCTCTATAAAAGTGTGGAAAATTTCCCTGTTAGTTAAAATATTCTGGATTGGTTATACCTAAATATTGGAATGAAAAATAAAGTAAAATATTACATTTTTCTTATTTTAATTAATCTTAATTCATTTGATGCATAGAAGTGCAGGCATTTTGTAGGTTCTTACTGGGATAGCTTTATTACCAAGTTTCTTTTTTTTTTATTGTATTCAGTTCTCCATGGGATTGATAAATCCAGATTAGTTGATAATCTTTAACAAGATCAATACACACTGTCTCTGGTATGTTTAGGTTGTTACTGTTCTGTAGAGACATATATCTAAGTTTCATTATTTTGTTTATAGCATATCAGCTGTTGAAGAAATTTTTCCATCCTTCAATCTTCTGACCAAATAATTAAAAATTTTATACAATATTCTACAATACCTTTGTGCTGCTGAAGTGTACCTTTTCCAATTAAATTGGCTGACTGTAGATTAAAGTGTTTTTTAATCACTTTTCTATTATAAACAAGTTTTTCTACTTTATAAAATGAATTTAATATGTTTGTGGTTGTGTAACCTCTCCATTCTTTTAAAATAATGAGCATAAAAGGACTAAGTGCCATTTTCCCATAAAATTGATTAAATTACTATTGTATGTTTTTGCATGTAGCTTTTTTAGATTGTTGCTTCTATCAGATTTTGTTTAAACAACAAAATTATGTTTTTTTTCCTTCCATCATTAGAGCCCAATCTGGTGAGCCACACAGCCCACAGTGTGAGCAGACGAGGCTTGAGAAGGCGAGACCTCAGTGACGTGGAGTTGCGTGATCTACTATCTGACCTCCTGAGCTGTGTGCGCATCAGCCACATTCTACCTCCTGATAGTGAAGTCTTGGTGTCAGCCGTGAGGCGTGGCCTCATCAGCACACCACCATCTTACATGCTGGGAGATGATTTGCTGGTGGGACATAGCTCAAATTTGAAACCCAAAGCGTGGATCAGGGGTCGTAATAGTCATGGACTCTATGTGAAGCCTCGACTTTTCACGCCTTATGTAGAGGAAGCAAAGGTATTGCTTCTTTTTTAATAGTCAGGTCTTTTTAAAAAATATGGTAGAGCATATAAATTTTGTGTAGAGTGTTGTTGTTGGACTCTGTACTGTTGACAAAACTGTTATACATGTCTTCAGTTTGATCATTGCTTATTTATTACTGCATAAAAATACTGTACATTATTGCAAATAACTCAGTTACAAATTGATATCATTTTCATTCTTTATATAATTTTTTTAACATTTATTATAGTTACATTGACTTGGAACTTTTTTGTAAAACAATACTATTTTAAAAATTTTATAAAAACAGCAAGTGTCTTTCGAATTTATGCAAAATACAGTATTTTTCATTCTGGCAATTTGTAACAGCCCCAAATATCAGTCGCTGTGGTTTAATTATATAGTAGTAATACATTACTGACATGTTTATTAATATACTTGTACATAATGGTCCTCAATCTTAAATGCTTTTTCCTCCAAAAATCTGAACTGACTTTTTCTTTCTTAATTAATGTTTAGTTCTAAAGCAGATATTTCATATTTATTGGCACATTTTCTGAAATTACATGTTTGAAATATTCTTCTGATTTACAAAGATTTTCTTGCATGCCAAAAGTACTGTATGTTCACTTTAAAAGCTGGCTTTCTCAAAACTGAAACTTATTAGATCAAAGCACTTAACTGCTTGATGGATTGAATGTTAACAATATTTTTAAGCTGATGAAAAGTACAGATTTCAGCCAAAATGAACTGGTTTGCTTGTCACTGACCTAAACAAATTTGGAGCTTTTAGCTAAATGCCAGTACAGTAGAACTCCAGGAATCCAAAAATCTTATTTTAATTTTCTGCAAAATTTTTACTGAAAATTGAAAGAAAAATAACATTTATAAATCAGAAACAAAGCTAATGTTTATTCCTAACTTAAAAGAAGTATTCAGATTGGTCTTTAAGAATGAATACAGCACCTTAATTAGCAGTAACAAACTTGGATATCTTCTTTTAACCTTCAACTTGTTTGCCACTGTACCATACGAAAAGTATACGGCGTACTTTTCATACGCCTTCACAGAGCACTCGGAGTCAATACTCTACTACATTTAGTATATCAAGAGTATTTTACCAAATTTCTTGGAATCCAAACAAAGGTGAGCCCCAATTAGTTTGGATTCCCAGGGCTCTACTGTACTAAACTTGTTTTGGGGGAGAAGTGTATATGGGATGTTAAATAATAATTGCTTGCTTTCAGGCCTGGCTGGAGGAACAGTTGGGTCAAGACACAGATGTGGTTCGTCAGCAGGTGTGGCACATCTCTCACATCCCTGATACTTTGTACATGGTGGAGAAACCTCTCTCCTTCAGCGAAGGGGTTGTACCTCTCGGGCACCTCTGTCCTCTCTCCAGCCTGGAGTTCATGAAGGACGTTGTGCTTGGTAAGTTACATTGCTTCTTTGCATAGAAGTTATAGCTTTTCATGAAATAATATTTGTGCCATCTGAGATGTTAGCCTCATTTTAATTCCTACTATGGAAAAAAATTATGTTTTTGTGTAAAATATAAAATATCCTTTTTTATATTTTAAATATTTTTATTTGAGCTCAAAAGTGTGAAAAATTGAATGAAAAAGTTTTAACGTGAATAAACTGCTAAAGTATGAGAGATTTTTCCATAAAATTAAGTAAAAATCTGTAAAATTCATCTGATACTTGTTCTTAATAAATTATCTTAATACTTTCCATTAGTAGATTGATTTCTTAATATGAGAGATGCATTCATTTTTTTGGCTATTTTAATATTTTTGAGTGAGAGGAATTTTTATATTTGTATGTTATAAATTATTCCTACGCTAAGCATAGTTATTGAATCCTGATTGCTGATCCTTTCATATCTGGTATTTTAAATCCATTTTTTCAAAACTAAACTCATTGTGTATGCTGAATTGGATTTAATCATAAAATAATTCCTTCTCATTTTTGAAATTCATAAATCTGTGATGGTGCTTCCAAATAAATATTCTTATAGTCTGTGTTGCTTTTTCTTTAACTTCTGACTCCATGTTATGATTTTATGGTATGATATGAAATCGTTGCTTTTGTATATTCCTTTTTTAAGACTGGTTTTTAATGTCAGTAATGAAAAATGCTTTTTATCCTGATTAAAAATGTTGAAATAAAAGTTTTAAAGGGAAATACATAGATGATCTTAACTTCCTTTTTTAAATTTAGTTTAACTTGCAACATTGTGATTTTTATTTCAGTGGGAAACATTTTTGAAACAAGCTATTAGTTATTTTAATTATATAAAAAAAATGTATTGTTGCAATATGCAAACCTGAACAATGCAACAAGTCAGTGTGGATAGAGTTTTGTGTGGGTTTTGGTAATTGATATAAAGAAACAGGGAAAATTAAATCGCTCATATAGGGTTTTTATTAAAACTATTGTTTTCTATGAGGTTTCACTTTTAGATTTCATGTACTCAGTGCATCTTGCTTCATGTGCATATAAACTGGAGGCGGGCATATGAAAAAATACGGATTCCGATCAACGCTGGGTTATCTCATTCCTTCCGTACTAAAGTCAGGCAAAAAATAATTCCGGAATCGTAATTTTGCAAAATAAAGATTATTTTTGCGATTTTTTAAAAGTATATTTTGAAGCCTTTGCCCGGACGGAATGTTTGAACCGCTCTTTTCTCCTTATTTATTTAGGAGAGAATGTTGGGCATGTGTCACATGACCTCACTTTTTCTCTCCGTCAAGGAATGACGCATTATTTGAGATAGCCCGTGCAACGCTGGGTCACGTAGCTAGTTAGTTATTTTAATTATATAGTTCTTCAGTGATGAAGTTTCTTAGTTGTTCCATTGTGTTTTTCAGATGAGGTGACCTTGCGCCAGATGAAGAAGCGCGAAAAGGAGTTGAGGCAAAGCCAATCCGCTCGTCGAGCTTATTCAGTCATCAGAAATCACTGTGATGTGACCAAACTGTTGCAATTGCGCGTTGTCCGAGAGTTTGGCCTTCCGGACAAAGTCATGGAGGTGCTCCACCGCACCTCTTATCAATTCTTGGAGGAATATGGAGCTGAGCACCACCCAGTTGCCAGCTCCGCAACTCCAGGCCATCAGTCACGTTATGCTGGGGACCATTCTAGTCATATGTATGGACTGCCAAGGATGTACAAACCTTCTAGGCATCTCAGCTTAGAACTTGGGGAGGCCAGAGATGAGCCTCTTCAATCATCAAATCAGGTAAAGAGCTGCGATTTGCAAAAAATTCGAAAATCACTCTGGATGGTAAAATCATGTTGGTGCTACAAATGAAACTACTTAGAAGGAATTTGCATTGAAGTGTTATAATGCAATAGGTCAGGCATGTATTAGAGAATGTCTCATGGGAGTTGCATTTAGGAAATAATATAGCCATTCAGTTTATTTTATATTAATTAAAATGAGTTTATTTTGGCAAATAAAGTTAATAGTTGCAGTTATTTGTTATTTAGGATTAGTAGTTATTTGTTCATGTCTAAATTGTAGTTAGATTTTGTTAATGATTGCTTCTTAAGGCTGTCACTTTTAGAAATAAAAAATGCAAATACTTGCATGTACTCTTTTTACCGATAAAATTACTATAATTTTGACAAAACAATGTTCAAGAAATTAAGCATTTTTTTCTGACATGGATCATTATTGATAATAAATTTTTCCTATTATAGTATTGCCTTGAATGGTAATATTAAATACTTATAATATTCAAATGGATAAAAATATTCATAAAATATGGTGAAATACCCTATCATGACAAAAATACTCTATCATGTTTACTCTTTTGACAACCATTTATGTTTTACTACTATGATAATATGTAACTATGCATTAAATGTTTTTTCTTTGTTATTTAAAATATTCTATTGTATAAACTCTGCATTATGTTGCAGCTGCATGCAAGTTTTCTGCAATTTTTACTTTTTCCCCAAAATATTTATACTCCTCAAAATTCTGAATTTTATAGATAGCAACAAATAAGCAAAGCAGTTTTGGCTTCTATCTGCATTATTTTGATATGTTTTAAAATCTTACAATAGTATACACAAAAGAAGCCCCTCTCCCATTCATTTTTTTGGTCAAGAAAAATTAGACAGAATGACTGTCAAAATTTCTATGAATTTTTTTAGTGTAAAGTTTTTTAGAATTTAATCTCTTCAGTTATTAGTCTTCAAAAGATGCAAACTATTATGCGTGAGATTTTTTTTAACATGTCATATTATATTTTGTATTTAGTAAATTACCACTTAACCTATGAGAGATAATAATAACTAATCTGTGAGAGATAACTAGCATTAGATATATTTTTACGTGTTGTTTACTTACATATAAAAACCGCATACTGCTTTTATATAAATTGTATTATTTCTCCGACATACCTTTAAAAAAATTGCAGGTCTATGTGTCTATTCCAGTATTAAATCCTCTGACTTAATTTGTTTACGAATTTAAAAAGACATTTTTTAAACAAACAGTTTTGTATTATTTTAAATTCAAATTTTCATTAAGAATTGAAATCATTTGAACTGGATGCTTACATATAAGTCTGAGAACAGAGAGCAAGAATATATATTTGCAGAAACATGATCTAATAAGAATATTTATTAACTAAGAAGCTCTGCCCCCTGCTCATTAACGCTCACCAACCCTCAGAAGGATTGCATAGCAGTCCTCCCAGATTTGCTGTGCAAACCCCAGCAAAAAACATTTATGGTTGAGCTTAATAGGTTTGTTGACAAGCTTGCCATAATCGCACCAACCGTTAAAAAGCATGTCAAAAGGAAAAAACTTTCTGGATTAAAAATACGTTATTCTTATTTTTTATTGTGTATTTGTAGTTAAAATAAGTTTAGATTTAGAAGTTTTTAAAATGTTTTTAATTTACATTCACTTTTTTTTCAAAAAATATTATTCCATATAATTTGGGTTTTTGCCATTACTAGAGAACAAATTATTTTTCGTAAAGCTAATAGACATTTTTTTTTTCTGACTCTTTTTTTTCTTCCCAACTTCAATAGCATATTTATGTTTGGAAAGTGAAATCACATGATCCATTATTTGCTATAGGTGTTGCCAAATCAGTACAGCAAGAGAAGGCGACAATTTTTAAGCTAAAAATAGAAGTAAAGGTTTATTTTTGATATTTAACAGTTTTAATAAATAAATAGTAATAAATAAAGTGATAACTATTATCTTAATAAATAGTAGTTTTCAAAATAATAATTTTAATAAATAAATAAGTTACTTTAATAAAGAAACAGCATACAGCACTTTAACTAAAACAATTATACAATAAAGCTTTTGTGTAAAAGTAAAAACTTTTTTAATTAATGAATCCAGAAATAGAATAATTTTTAGTTTTGACTTTGAATTAACCAAAATAAATTCGAATTATAGATAATATTTTAAGGTTATGTTTTTAGAAAATTCAAGGCACCAGAGAAAAATTCAAATTATAGATAAATTGGAATTCAAATTATCCAAGTTTCACTTTATAAAGAATAATGATGTTTCATATATTTACAAGTATGGAAAGTTTCTTCGATGACTAATTATTTCTTTGTTTCCCCTCAGATATGTATGCCATATATTGTTTATAGAAGTTGAAAAAAGGCACATTATAACAAAAGTGTTTAATATTGTAAATTTCAAGCTTTTACTTCATTTGTGATGGCAGTTGGCATTATCACACTGATCTTATCAAAATACCAAAGTATTTCAAATTTCTAGCTGTGTAGAAGCTAGGAAAATTATCAATGTGGGAGTTAGGGCTTTCATACATGGCGTGGGATATTATTAAAGGGGGGAAAGAGTGATTTTTAAAGTTGTATTTTCTTTTGAAGGCAGATTTTTTTAGTTTGATTTTTAAATGAATGAATTGCTGGAAATATAGGACCATAATAGTCAGATTTTTTTCCCCTTGGGATTTGTTTAACACTCTGGGCATAAATTTTTACTTAAACCACTTTGTTTGTAAAAGACAATGATCATCACTGATTTAAAGTGATTTTTTTTAAAAGTAGCAATTAGGAAGCTTTAATCTTTTAGTTCAAAACTTTGCTCCATTTTGTTTTTGATAGAATATTTCAATACTATAGTATGTTTCATTGTCTTCTAATTAAAATTACTTCTTAGGGAATACTTGAAAATTTGATATTTTTAAAAATTTGTATTCATTCTGAGTTTTTATTTGTTTAAATGTTAATATTCAAAACTAGGAAAGCAGTCTATGCTATTTTAAGAGTTATTGTAAATAGGAATAAGCATTTTTATATTATTTGCCTAATATTAAGGATATTCCTTCAGAATTCCATACTTTCTTTCTTCCATGCAAAATTACTTTCAAAAATATTTCTGAAAGCAATTTTGTCTTCCATTATTCTTTGCAATTACTGTTATGAAAAGTAATATAATTTTAGCATCTGCGAATATCACTTCATTTCAGGAGTACCATTGTCAAAATTAAAAACTGTTGTTCTTACTTCTGATGATGGGGTGGGGAGATTTTAGCTTTCTGAAGAATTCAGTTGTTTTGTAGCAATCAAGAGAGCCAAAACATATTGATAATCTATACAGACCAGGGATTCTTAAGCGATGGGTCCTTATCCTAATTGTGGTTTTTTAAATGAATTATTGGTCTCAAAAACAAGGACAGCAGTTATTTCTATCCAGCAAAGGTAAATAATTTAGAAAACTATCTTGATGTAAAATAATGTGACCTGAATAAATATATATAATAATTTTTCATTATTATTAGTCAGTATGTCATTGCCTTATTTTACTGCTTGCACGAACGTTTGGGGCTAATTTAAGCACTGTTATAGACAAGTAAAATGGATAATAAACAGATTTTGGCTATTAAGATTATCTAGTTTTGTTTATATCCAAATTATTGAGGTTTGATTGTATTTTTATTGAGGCATTCATTTTATTTATAAGCCAATTTGTGTGGTTAATGTGGAATATTTTTCTTCCTCTTTTTTAGATGTCAAGAAGCTGTTGTAGTGATCACCTAAATGAAATAATTCCTGACATTGCCATGGCCACATCCCTTCTGGAGCAGATTCATATCAGTGAGTCTGAGACCAGCCCTGACAGTGGAGGATTCTCGCTGCGAATGTTTTGACTGAGGTTGTCATTTAGGGGACTAAGAAATTGTCTTCCATGTCAATGTTTTTAACATGGAATAAAGAACTGCTTGTAAATTTCACTGTACATACACTCTCTCTCGGACAAACCTCATAATCAGTTGGCTTGCTGTTATTCAATGGATTTGTTGGCTTTTAAAACAACAGGGTGTTCTTAGATAGATTTGTTTCCTTCTTGCTGTGTCTCTCCTCTGGAGAGAAGAGCATCATTCCTCATTGTACAATTCTCTCGTTGAAGCAGGTTGCCGGAAGTTGTCTTTTCATTAGGACTGGAAAGTGTAACTTTCTATTTGGTGTACATAGTGTTGATATTTTCTTTGAATTTTAAGATATTTTTTCATATGTTGCAATTTAAATTATGTATTATACAATCAACGTTGATGTTACGTTTGTGTATTCTTTGGAAATTATTCATTTCTCGTATCCCTCTAATATTTATTTACTGAAAAGGTTTATCATCTTGTTTGCTTCCTATATGCTGTGAGTTAATCCTCCTCTTCCAATGTAATCAAAATTCGAAATTTTCCTTTATGTACAGGTATAGTGTGAAAAAAAATGATCAACTAAGTCCCTTTGTCTGTTTTAACTTCCATTACTTTAAACTTCTGCATAATGTACCTAAATACTGTTTTCTATATATATCTGTAAATGTAATGGAATTTTGATGAAAAACGAGGCAGTGTCTTGCCATTTGCATGTTTTCCTGTGAATACTTGATCAGTATTTACTGTCGAAGTGAAGCTGATGTAAAGAGATGTGGCCAATGTGTTTTATTGTGAATGATTTTATGCATTTTTAGTTTGCCTAGATTTTTTATAATTTGGATTGATTTCCTCAATATTTAAAAGTCACTGCCATTTGTTATCAAAAATTTATAGTCATCTAAGTATGTTGTTAATTCGAAATGTGTTTTGTTATCTTGTGCATACTGAAAAAGAAAAAAAAAATCACCCAGTTTCTTCCTCCCTACCTTGCATCATTCCAGCATATTGTCTAAATGAGACTGGTAACTTATTATTCTGTAAAGATTTTAATAAAAAAAAAAGTTCTATAAGAGCACTGGTTGTTTTCTTGAATTTTTTTAACTTCATAGAACAGAAATGATTTATTAATGGAGGTACATACATTTGTTTAATTTTTGAATGGAAACATCTCTTTAATGGACAAATGGTGTCAGTTTGACTCCTGCTGTAAGATTATTCTATTTTGAAAACGCCAATGTATTTTATGAAACCTGGAAACTAAACAAGATAATTTTTTTTATTTATTTCAAGATACAAACAAGGGTATTTACATGTAAAAATTTAGATTTCTGATATTAATCTATAATTTGCGAGCTGCAGAACAAGAGGAACTTTCATAAACAGTTGTCAAAGATAATTTATTTCAGCTGATTTGTTAACAAATAAGTTCTTATGACCTTTTTTGTATTAAATCTTTTCTTGTAACTCAATTTGACAAATAAGGTTTGAAAAAGTACCTGTTGAATTGAAAACAACAGACCCTACATGGATGATTGTCTGATTAACCAGTTCTCAGAAAGTTTTGCTACTAATACTTGATAAGCTAAAAATGAAATTGTCATTTTTTTGTGGTTACTTTGTTAAAAAGTTGGATGTCAAAGAAAAATTATATTAGAAAGTCTCTGTGAAATACATGAATATTAAATATGAGAACAAAACTGATGAAAGCCGAAAATTGGCAGTATGTTGTTTCCATATCTTTCAGTTCAGCACATAAACAGATTATATTGTTCAAATATCAGCTTTACTTTTAATGGACAAGTTGAGCTGACTAGATGCATATATTGGAGATATTTGTGTCTAGATTTTTTTAAAAAAAATATGTTAGAATACCAATATTTAGAATATGATGTGTAAACCAGCCATCATATGGCTTTTTTTTTTTCTTTCTTTCTGATAGAGCGATTTTGGCTATGTATTGTTTCATGACTTGGTGGTTGGATTTATAGAAAAATACGTAAATTTGCATTAAATATTTATAATTTGATCAAATTTTGATGCTTCAGCTTTTAGATTAGTCGAACAAAATAGTTTAAGAGTATAACATAAAGTTCTATGTTCAAATAAATTTATCGGTAAAATTCCACAGATTATTTTCTAAAAGTTAATTTTATATTTAAAGTTTAAAATATTATATATTTCTTTTGCAAATTTGTATTTTGGGCATTCTAATAAGGAATAAGATCAAATTAACAATTATTTAGGGGTTTCTACTAATTCTATAACCTGAAAAAGACTCATTATTAAAAATCATTAATGTTTACAGAATACTGATCTTCAAATTTTTGTCAACTTTTTCATGAATTATTTTCTCAACATATGTTTTAAACAGATTTCAATGAGTTGCAACCAGTGCAAACTCTCTCTGAAGTACCCATGTTCAATGCACCAAACATTTACATTTTTCATCAGAATAAGAAAAAGACATTGTTTCTGTAAGTAAGCATGCAAATTCCGCAAAAATATTTTTTTTTTTTTTTTTTATGGAGATGATACAGATTCAACATCAGGAAAAACAATCCAGTAAAAGAAATCGGATGCAAATCATGTATTTTGAAACCTCTGTGTGCATAGTTTTCTAAGACTAGAAAGGCCACAATAGTAGAGGGTTAACTTCAGGATAGGAGGATGGCAAGATTCAGACCTGTGCACATGGTCCTGGTATAGGTAAAATTCATTGGGGTCAGACTGTCCCTCTGTTGTGTGGAAATTTAGAGAGGGATGCAAGGTGTTGGTAATCCGACCTCAATTCAAAATTACAATGCCCGTCCAAAAAGTAGTTTTTAACTAATCGGTTAATAGGCAACAAATAGTTGATTGCAGTAATTAGTTAATTTTAATCTGCTGAATGAAGCTAACTGGAATGTCAGTCTTTTCACTTTCTCACATTTGAAGAGAAAGAATTGTCATCAAGAAATTCTTTATCCAGATTTTGATGGATCTCCATAAATTGAACCTCTCTGCATTCGAATAAAATATTTTTGGAATTGTGTTGCCTATCTGTGAATGTGATAACTGAAAAATACAATGATCTAAATGGATGACATTTGGTATGAGATCTTTACACCAAAATCGTAGATTTCTATGAAATTTTGAATGAAATCTATCAAAGGAAAGTCTGTCCTTCCACGTGCATGTGAACTCAATAATCAAAATAGCAATGAGCTAGATTTTCATCAATGGGTTGACTGCTTGTCTATTCATGGGTATGTGAACAAGCTAGGTGAATAAAATTCTGTACATGGTCGCATCAAAATTATGGAACATATCGAATTTTGGACTCAATTAGTAAAAGGGTGCAACTGCATGCTCATTTCTATTTACTACAAAGCTTGACAAAATGTGCAATACTGTGCGAGTGAGAATACTCTTGCTGGTTTGTTAAGCATTACAGCACAGCAGAACTTCTTGCTTTTGTTATGTGAATAATTTGAGTTATATGCCAAAGAAATTGAATGGAGGCAACAAATTTTTATTATGTATATCTGAAGATTTTGAAAATGTAGATAGTAATTTTACGCTAAACTTTTTTGGGATTAAATATATATATTACCTTTATTCAATTATTTTATAGAGTACCTATTTATTTCATGAATAATTCAGTTATGATATTCTATGAAATAACGACTTAACCAGTCATTACTTCGTAGAATATCATGGTTAGGCACTCTATGAAATAAACGATTTCACCCTTTAACGATATTGAAAATATTTTTAGGCTACATCTGCATTACCTGTTAATGATAAATTGATGGCTTTAAAAATATACGGTACTTGAAAAAACCTTTTAATTCCAGATCGGTTTGTTGTAATATTCCAGACACTCTGGTTTGTTGTAGTATTCCACTACCACGATCCCACACACTTCGTTTTTAGCCAAACACAAGCTGTTTGTTGCGCACTTCGTAATTTTGAATCATGTCCTAAAGACGAGAACAATACCTGACCTGCCGTTCTATTTCCCGAGTTTTCACACCACACAAACGTCAGGACATTTAGATATTTGCGTTGATTGATTATTTAAAGGGGGTTTTATGGGATTTCGAGCTACAAAGGCTATTATTCCCTATTCATTCTAAAGTTCTTTTCAATCCGTAATAAAAAAAGAAACGAAAATTGTCATAAATAAATGGGCTAAATTATTTCCGATCTGATTCGGTCAAGAGAAAAAAAATGGCGCCCTCCTAGAAGGCCCTCCATATTCTTTTTCAGATATTTGCAGGTCGGATACACGAGCGCCATACAAATAACGAATCTTCAGTGGAATTGAGAGTTGTGCCTACAATATTAAATGCAGATGAAAAGATTTAATTTTTATATACATATTCTTTACAGTTGTAAAATCGATGTTCGTTTGAAATTCTATAAATGGAATGTTCGATGAGAATATATTCTCCATTTTGAACAAGTCTTTTATATATTTTTTCATTTTCAGTCTTTCAATAGTAGGTACTGAAAATGAGTGATTGATAACAAATTCTTGCCGTCCTTTTTGTTCAAGCTAACTTATTAATTCAGGTTCTGTTTTGAAACTCTTATAGCGAGTGGCGCCGTATTTTAGATTACAAAGTATCCAGACATTACTTTCTCGGCACTTTTATAACACACTCATGGGAGGGCTTTTAATACACGACAATATTCATTTGATAGGTTCGCATGCATTTTCTTCAAAGGAATCGGGACACAAACGAGTGATCGGTCAGTAAAAAAGTATTACTGCAGACGTACATTTACTATTACAGTAAAGTGGGCGAGCAAATAATTTCTGTTGTAAAACGAGAATGTCATTTGTTGCCTTTCAAAGTAGATAATCAACTAGCTGTATTTCAACTCCAATTTGAGGTTTTGCATCTCATTTTTGTTGATATGATTTAATTGGTATTTATTCGATAGATGAGGGACAACGGTGGCCTCGTGATATTTTCTTGGCTTCGGTACCGGATGGTCATGGGTTCGAGACTAGATTTACGGAAGATCCTAAGTGCGTACAGACGTGGTACACGTTAAATTTGTCGAGGGTCAAATTTCTTCCCACTGGTATGGTGTGGAAGCTTGGAGAGGGCTGCAGGCTTCGTCATTTGATCACAGTTCAAATTTACGAGATCAAACACAAAATAGCTATTGTATATCTTTAAAATGGAAATATTAATCTTAATAGTACTCCATTGATAAACGCAATGATTTCTATAAAACCCATATAAACCTTTATAATAAGATGCATTAATTTATACAGAAAGATACATGTGCAACATACAATCAAAATGCTTCAATATTTATTTATTTGAAATGGTTGTCCATGGGTGTAGGTGAATTAGGCATCTAAATTCGGAATTAAATCGCTTTCAATCTGATTTCATAAAATCAGCAAGTTTGCAAATATATGATGCTGAAACAACACGACGTTCATTTTATAAAATGCAAACTAGTCATTTATAATAAAATATGAAATGGTAAATCTTATATCGAACTTACTTTATTAAAATCAAAGGGTTAATTATAACTTATATTCTAATTTAATATTAAATAAAAATGCTACAAATTACCTTGTAGCCCTCTCGAGACTGACGGGGCATCTAAGCACATTAAAATCAAAGCAAATTTTAAAAAAACAGCCTTGAAAGGGTTAATAACAAGAATATGAAAATCAAAATGTTATCTTATTGGGCAACACATTGTCTATCACGATAGGATCACAGGAAAAATAAAATTTAGCCATAATTATTACAAATATGTAAAACCGTTTTTCCTGCTATGTTAATTTTGTGGTTGGAAAGAATGTTTTACAGATATTCGAATTGGATGCCAGCCAATGACTCCCCAACCTTGGCGACAAAATGAAGGTTCTCGAGTATGCAAGAACTATCGGCGTACCTGTATTAGGAACGGATATATAGAGAACGTTCTAAATAAATCTATAAGACGTCTCGCTCCATCGGAAAGCTATATAAACCCGGAGGTGCTCGACCGAAATGATCGATTTAGAAAATCTCTGGAATCTTTTTCGAAGTGCGAGTTGGTCAACTATTAGACGCTGAGCGCTATTGTTAGTGCTGTTTCTGTTATTATCTGTGATTTGCTGTCTGCTTCCTACCCAGATAGCAATTTTCATTGCAAACTATAGCAAAAACAGAATACGAACACAACCTCGGGTTAGAACTCGCGACCTATCGCTTCCTAAGCTGATGCTCTAAACCACTCGGCCAGCTAGCCTCCGAGAGGAGAAGATAGATTGTGCTAATAGATCGCGCATACGATTTATTTTAAATTCTTTTCTTGATTTCATGAATTTTTTAAATTTTGTGTCGAGAATATGATTTGAAATCAAAGAGAGAGCGATTTTCGCTAATAACTACGTTTTGCTAGTAGAATAAATTATGAAATTAGGGTTCAAAAGTAATTACTTTCCAGATAGCACGTAAGTTTGCAGCAAGTTTGATTTTGACTTGTCATGGCAAAATTTGACGCGTCAAACTTGAATCGAACTTGTAGCAAGTTCGATGTGACAAATAGCGCCACCTCTTTGCAAATCAAACTTGCTGCAATTTTACAAAACAAGCTTCCTGCAAAGATAGCACAATAAAGAGATAATTATCTTTGTCTCTGTTTTAAAAAACATCCGATTTTTAATAGCATCTCCTAGACCGTAATTCTTTTTTATTAATTCAATAAATCAATGATAATTTGTGAAAAATATAACTTTTTTTATAAAAAAATTTTTTGAAACATTTTCCATCTTTTTACTAAATATATCACTCTCACTTTATAAAAAACTATATCGCCTTTTTTCTTAATGTTAAAATTTTAACGTTTATAAACAAAATTAAATCTAAAAAAACAGTCAGTGTTTTGTTGAACAATAATAACTAGACATTTTGTCCCATTTTAAAGTAATTACTTTTGAACTCTAATTTCATAATTTATTTTTCTAGCAAAACGTAGTTATTAGCAAAAATCGCTCGCTCTTTGACTTCAAATCATATTTCCATTTAAAAAATTAATGAAATCCAGAAAATAGTTAAAAATAAATCGTATACGAATCGAATCGAACGATGTATTAGCGAAATCTATCTTCTCCTCTCAGAGTTCGACTGGCTCAATGGTTAGCGTCTCCGCTTCGGAACCGGGAGGTCGCGAGTTCTATCCCGGGTTGTGTTTCGTACTCTGTTTTTGCTTTAATTTGCAATAAGTTTGCACGGCAAGTTTGCTGCAAGTTCGTTTCATGGTGACTTCGGAGCTTTCGTTAACTTGCTGCAAGCTTACTGCAAGCTTGCACTCTTGTCATGATAAATTTGTGGCATACTTGCACTCTTGTCATGACAAATTTGTGGCAAGCTTGCTGCAAACTAAAATTGCTATCTGGGTATTTTTCAACAAACATTGACTGTTTTTCAAGTTTAATTTTGTTTATAAATGTTAAAATTTCAACATTAAGAAAAAGGCAATATAGTTTTCTTTAAAGTAAAAACTTTTTGTAAGAAGATGGAAAATGTTTCAAAATTTTTTTTATAAAAAAAGTTAGTTTTTTTACAAATTAGCATTGATTTATTGAATTAATAAAAAGAAGGTCGGTCTAGGAGATGCTATTAAAAATCGGATGTTTTTTTAAAACAGAGACAAAGATTATCTCTTATTGTGCTATCATCTTTGCAGCAAACTTGTTTTGAAATCGTTCTGTGAATTTGTCATGACTCCTTCCAGCACACTTGCATTGCAAGGAGGGGTGGCGCTAGTGCTAGTAGTCTATTTTCGCCGTAATTTCGCCTTGTTATTTTGCAGCAGTTTCGCTACAACATCAACGCGTTAAATTTGCCATGACAAGATAATATCAAGTAAAAATCAAACCTGCTGCAAACGGACGTTCTATCTGGATTGTTACCTGTGCTTCGTGTTTTCTGGAATATTCGCGGAATAAAGCGTCGTTCTCCATCATCCCGCTTATTGGATTTCTTTCACCGTAGTACACCAGCCAGGCGATTTTTGAAACAGATCTTCAGATTATGGACGAGCTTTTTTTTTGTTTATTTTTGGTTAACAGAACTTTCGAATCAAGGATTCACTTTCGTTTTCCGGTAACCCTGCGATTCAAGCTATTGCCAAATTCATTTGGATACCGTATCAAAATTTAACAGCTAATGATTATCGAAATCGTTTGGTTAAAAATTTATTCACCAAACAAGCCTTAGAAATCTCGAAAAAGTGTGACAACGAGCAATTATGGTAGTCTTTTCACAAAATGAGGCTCTTATTTTAAGTAAAAATTAAGCGAATACAGCAATAAGGACATACAATTTAATATTTTCAACTTATCTTTAAGCCATAACTTTAAAAAACTTTATTTTAAACATTGCTTAAAATCTTCAAATAGAGAGTTGAAATATTCCCATTGACGAAGCATTACACCGGAAGTCAGTGAGTTACCGGAAATTTACAGTACCCAAAATAAACGAAAACAGAAAAATCGTCCATAGTTTAATCAGCTATTTGCTTCTCTTTGAAGGATAGAGTCAACTACCAGACCACAGAGAAGTCAGACTATCTTAGCTTCATCACATTTTTATTATTATATTTTTTTTGAAATACTTTTCTATCTCTGTTGACCTCATCATTTCAAATTTTTTTTTTCTACGCGAGACTACAGACCTGCTACAACTAAACTTGACTCTTTTATTCTATTGATGGCTCCATTTTCTTGAGAGATATCGGCGTGCGGTAATTCTTGTGCCAATTTAATATTAAATTGTCCGAACTTCATTTTTACGGATTATCAAATATAATTTCTAAAGATAGGTAAGCTAATATCTTTTGTAAAACAAATGCTAGTAATTTTACTTTCATATAGTTAGTATGAGTCCTGAATATTTTTTTCCCGAGCACGTGTACCACTTAGATTCACTTGTAATGAGGAATATGTTTTAAATTTATATTTTTGTACGTACGTAGTTAATTTCTTTTACTATTCTTCGTTAGAGTTCATATCTTTTCCCCTTGTATGTCGGTTTGAAAAGTCATTTTTTCGTTTTTAATTTCTTGACGTATACGTGGCGACTTGTTAGTCCTAACTATACAGATATCAAAATGTTTTACCTAGGTTGTATAAGTTTCTGAAATATATTAAACATTTTTTGCACGGAATTAAATGTTTAACTTGATTAAAATTTTTACTGAGTCAAAGTGACGTATGAAAGGCTACTTTATTTAGGCATGCGGATTTTTTTTGGTGTTTTTGCGTTCACTTATCGGATTTCATAAAACTAAATGGAAAAAAAAAGTTTTTCATTCAGTTACTTAAAATTTTTGATTGTGTTCATTACTGTTATAATAAATTAAAAACAGGTTATATTCCATGGGGAAAATATTGAATATAAATCTGTTAACTCACTCAAGTTGGATTGCATCGCAGTGTCTGTAGTGCTTGTAAAAATGCGTACAATGGTGAATTTTCTGAGTACCTTATGCTCTGTAGACGATTATTGCAGGCTTAATTTCTGAATATTGAATATTTTGAACACATATTTTTTTAGAAGGATTTTTTCAAAGTGTTGAGCATATCTGATGCAAGTCTTAAAATTAGGTAGAATATCGTCGTTTGATGGGTATTGATAATGCAGGTTTTAATGTGATTTATTCCAGTTGATGTTAATTGTTGCATTTGGATGAAACGAATATTTTGTTTTGTTATACCAGTGTATTAATGAATGTGACCTGACTTTCCTGTGTTTTAAATTTTAATCTGGAGGTAACCAACAGTTGATGTTAACACAAATGTTCGTGTGAGCTGTTACCTCAATAGAAATGACAATGATACATTTTTTAAAGGATGTTATGTAAGCTTCACATGATATTCTTGCATATGTTGTGAATGTTGCTGTTTTAATTGATGAGTACTATATTTTTTGTAAATGATTAAATTTGCAAAGTTTTAATCATCTAATTAATACCATTACAGAATTTGCTGAAAAACGTGAGATTTACATTCTTGATGCAGCTAACCAAGTGTTATATTGTTGTCATTCAGGCAGAAGTCACTAAGTGCAAACCTAAAGTTTTGAGATAGGGTCAATTTAAACTTGATTAATTCTGAGTTATGGTAAATAGTAAAAAATATTATAGTTTTCTAGCTCCTATGGATGACTTACTGTTGTTTAGATAACAGGCTTCTATCATTAAATAATTCCAAATTCTAATTGACTCCAGTTGTCTATCAAAAGGTTTTTGTATACTTAATGACTTCTGTCCAAATGATGACAATATGAGAAATTATAATTGTTCATGTGTAACCAAACAATGGAATATTCTTTTGGGTAGAAATGTAATACTCTTTTAATTTGATTGTCTAATGCTCAGTTTGGCTTCTTATGGATCATTATGCATGGAGATTATGCTGCTGCGATGGTAAAACCAAAGTGTACGGTACATCTCTCGCCAAGCTGGCGCAAAATCATGAAAAACTCGTGAAACTTTTGCCATGTTACTGTCTGCCATTGGGTTACCACATTTAGCGATTTTTCGCAAAAAAAATTCAAGTTTGACCTACACTTTGGTTGGGTCGCTGCGATATTCAGAAATAAATTATTGTAGTGTGTGTATAAAAATGCCAAATTCTTTTGCAATTTTCTTCAATGATTTTGAATGCATATTTGTGCTGTTGTGCCATATTCTTTGTATTATTGTCTCTTTTTAAGAATTTCTTGTATGTGATGATTCACTAAATGTGAAAAGCCCTGAATGATATTTTCCTTTACTTTCGGTGCCTTTTTACTTTCTCGTATACAAAGAGAAAGTATTGTAATCGTCAAAAAATTCAAGCTCGAGATTTTGACGAATCTCCACGTTTTAGACCTCCCCGAGTCCGAAAAACACAATTTTGGAATTATGTTTGTCTGTGAGCACTGTAACTCGAAAACTATTAGAGCTACGGGGATGAAATTTGGTATGTGGTCTTTAAACATAATTTATAGGTTTCTATCAAATTTCGGGCAAAATCCGTCCACGGGAAGTCTTTATGTCCGTGGTCATGTGAACACTATAACTCAAAAACTTGAATAGCTAGATGGATAAAATTTGGTACACAGTTTTATCGTCATGAATGTAGGTGTATAAAATTTTGGGCCAAATCCGTCAAAGGGTTGCCTGTCTGTCGGTCTGTATAATAGCATACTTGTCAAGTTTTGATCTCCACGCTCATTCGTACTGTAAGCAATCTTCTGTACATGATAGTCAGCGGCTCTTGCTTGGTGCTTTTTTCTTCCTTTTTGTTTTTTTTTCCCTCCCTTTTGGCGAATTCTGATTCTGCTTGGATTATTTTATTTCCGTTTCAACGTGTGCAGTACAAAACTTGTTGCGTTCTGGGAATAGAGCAGATTCGAAATTTTTATCCGAGCGAGTTTGCGGGGAACTGTCTTAATTTCGCTTTTTTTTTTTGTTTTTTTATCTCTACTGCATTAGGGGTTCTAGCTTATTTTTTGTCCCTACATGTGTTAGAAATATACGAGAAAGTTTAGGGGAGACCACTCCCGCTGGTTTTAATGGTTATGGTAAGCTTGGTGACAAGACTACACCGTTTTCTTAAGTCTTACTGCATTCTTTTCCATCTTAATGATTATGGCCATGCTTGATTAGTAGTTAAATGAACTGTTTTTAATTGGTAGGCAAGATCCACATGTGTTGTAAATTTGTTAAATAAACATGTTTTTAAAAAAATAAAACGTACCTCTTGTGGAAGTACCAATAACAAATTTTATGGAATGTTACAGGCATGGCTGATACGTGGGATGATGCTAGCCCAATTCCAATGGCTCAAGAATTGCCAGAAATTAAATTATTTGGTAAATGGAGCTCAAGTGATGTACAAGTCAGCGATATCAGTTTAACAGTATGTATATGTAATTTTCTTATGTAGAGTATAAAGAAGTATTAACACTTTACTTTTTTCAGGTTGTCAGAATTGAATTTTTAGTGCTTACTTTTAATCAAAATTTTAATTTCTTTTGTGGGCTTGTTTTAAGAACACAGTGCAAATGCCAAAGTTGAATTTTTTGGGCGACTTCTCTCCAAATCTGGTATTCATGGCTGTTTTGAACCTGCAGTTTGGCGAATTTCTTGAAGGTTGTAAAATTATTGTCAATTGAGAAAATATAGCCAAGCAATCGAGAGATTGCCCGTGCCCAATCTAGGATTAAAGAAAAAATCCTCCATTGGGCACACCAATCTTAATTGAATTGTTAATTGAATTTACTCTTCTAGCAGTTAGCAGTGTTTACCAGGGTATGTAGCATCATGAAAAGTGCTTAAATTTAAAAACCATTTTTAAGTACCTTAAAACTGCTTAATTTTGAAAGGAGGTCCTTAAACAGGGTTCGTACGTGTCCTTACAAGTCCTTACTTTTACATTTAGTCCTTAAAAGTCCTTACAAATCCTTATTTTTATGCACAATTTAAGTCCTTACTTTTTGCCACCTCAGCTAGAGCAAAATACATGCAGTATTTGGAAAGTGAAGGATCCTAAGAAAAGACTGAAACGAAAAGCTCTATGAGGAAATAGATTTTTTAAAACAAAAGAAAATGTTCCAAACCAAATACACCAAACAAATGGGAAAGCAAATGATTTAACTAATGAGGCTGAAAAGTCAAAGGACATAAATTTATTTATTCAATCGCATGAACTAAGAAAAATAATTGCTGAAAAAAATTTAAATAAATACCTTGGATGTAAAATTGAATGAAAAAGGTTTGGAATTAAAAGATATTTAATTTGATTACCAGTTTCATGGGTTTTTTCATCAATTTATTAACTCGTATTTTTAAGAGTTTTTGTTGTGTTAAATTTGTAATGTATCTTCTATGTTTTATATTATACTTTATCATCTAAAAAGTCGAATTTTCAAAAATGAGACATTTTATTTAAAAATGCATGCGACAATTCGTGAAGTTTATTCAATTTAAAGGTCCTTATTTTTTGGTTTTTTTAGTCCTTAAAAGTCCTTGGTTTTCTTTTAAGGAAATGTGTATGAACCCTGTTAAAAAGTGTTTAGTTTTCTCAAGAGATGCAAAAAAAAAATCTTGATTCAAAATCTAGGATGTTGAATACAATAAATCGAAAGCATGGCCATAAAGCTTTGTTTACCGTATGTATATATTAAGAAAAGAATACAGGATGTATCGAGAATGAAAACCGACGAAAGGTAAGAATTCGGGGAAGGAATCCAGGGTGAGATAGATACAGGAGTGTCAACACATGTTAAGATAATGCTTATAGTCCAGTCAACGTAAGCCCAAAATGAGGGTGGAAAAAACAAATCATGTAGTTTTGAAAATTGGTACAGGTATTCGTGTGGGGCTCTTGATGAACTTACTAGAAGTTCCCTCTTTCTTCAACAATGGGCACCACTGTATATTGAAGTACTGGAATGGTTATCCCAAAGGGGCAAATTAACTGGTAATTTGTAAATTTTAAGAAATGTTGGAAAAAAAATCACAGATTTTTATTATTAATCTTAAAGTTTTCATTTTTGGTAATGACAGTTTGCATTATTTTTTTGTCAAACCAAAAAGACATCCTTTATTTTACATAAGACGTTATGCAAATACAGAAATAAATATTAAAATTAAAAAATTACATATTTAAATTTTAAAAAAATATATTTTAAATTTTTTAATAAACTATGCATTATTGTAAAGCAAACATCCTATGCTTAGAAAATTACATGGGTATTGTATGCATGCATGTAGAAAGGTGCTCAATTTTTGCAACAATTTCTCACTACGCACCCTGTTTGCATTGTGTTAAAAACTATTTTCACGCTTTTTCGGATTTACATCCATTTTTTTAATCTGTTATAAAGCACTTTTTTAAAAGTTAATTTTTAGCATAATGTTTATATTGTGGATACTATCTGTAAATTATGTGAAGTAACATGCATGATGCAAGTCATTTGAAATACTTATAGGGCAGATTATTGGATCAAGAGCTTTTAAAATTTGGCATGTAGTTGTCTTGAATGTTAAGAAAGTTTTTCAAAATTAGATTTTTAATTAAAAATTTAATATAATTTAGATGTAATTAATTTTTTTTATAAAGCTACCACTGTTTTGGTTTAAAGTTTGAAAGAGGTTTTGGGTATGTCAGTTTTATTGAAACATGCTTATTTCTATTGTTTTTAAGTCTTTTGATAAGTACATTGTGTGTACATACTTTTGTATAAAAAAAGCAGATTGTAATTATAATTTCATGTTTTCATTTTCTGTAAATTTCTCATTAACGCATCTCGTCATGTTCATATTGATTGCTTGGAGTATCTTTTATCTATGTTATCTTCCTAGTATGAACATACTTATTTAGCATTAATAGGAAATAAAGTTTGGTCTAAGAAACTGCTATAACAATACTTTATTTTGTATAAATTTTCTAACTTGTATTAATTTTGTAAATTACAAATTTTTTTTTCTAGGATTACATAGCTGTGAAAGAAAAATATGCGAGATATTTGCCTCATTCAGCTGGAAGATATGCCACCAAACGTTTTAGGAAAGCCCAGTGCCCAATTGTGGAACGTTTAACCAATTCCATGATGATGCATGGACGTAACAATGGCAAAAAGCTAAAAGCTGTATTAATTGTAAAACACGCTTTTGAAATCATTCATCTGATGACAAATGAGGTAATCACTGCATTTGGGGAAATTTGTTTTATTGGCATTTATTTATGATGTAGAACTTGCAGTAATTATTTTTGTTAATTTGTTAACTAATATATTTCCTTTTTTTACATGTATTTGATGAAAAGATGAAAGGAGTATTTATCTAATCTTTATTAGAACTCAATTAGATACAAAATTTTCACCATCATATGAAACATTCTTCACTTAACAGATTTCTTCAACTTAGTTAACTCATCTGTGTGAAAATTTTAAATTTCTTCCTTAATAACTTTATAAAAAAATAGACATTTTGGTGCTGTTTTAAGATTTTAAGCATTTCTTTTTTTATATACATTTCCTATGTACTCAAATTAATTGATTCACTGTGGTTTGTCTAGGAAATCTGTAATTGATAATGAACATTAATGTGACACACAACATCCTAGTATGACATGGGCGGTACCGTTGTTAACACGTTGGCTGCCACGGATGCTGTTCGACTCTCGTCTGTGATTAACACCTACTATCCAGTTAGATGACTCCTTTTCTGGTATAGTTAACAGATAGTTCAGGAGGAGTTGTCTAATTTGATAGAAAGTCCGAATTTCGCGCGACATGGCATTGAACGTGTTAAACACTTAAGGTGTCCTTGATTGCAGTTACGATTAAAGGTTAATCCCTTCTGCCCTTCAACTTAAACTATTATTATAACGGCTCTGCTATCGTAGTATAGATTATTGAGCGAGCCATTACTTTTAATTCACAGAAAAGACTTCAGGTTGAAAATGAAGAGGGTTCCTTGAAAGTTAAGTTTTTTAATGATGATTAAGTGATTATTTACAGAGTATTTACATTTAATATAGAAAGAAAAGAATACATTTTTCCGGCTCAACACCGGATGACTTCGTTCGTCTTTCTCTCTCGCTGTCCCAGAGTCCTCCTAGAGGGTGGGGGCTGCGCCATCTGCCGGATAAATACATCTGTTACATTATTTAAAAATTCTAGTTTTTAACAATTTATCTCATTTTGGTTTGCTTTAATGTCCTGTTCCTTCAAATTGCCATGTTTCAGAAGTTAATGAATGAGATCTAGTTTATTGCAATTCGACATTACAGGGAAGGTTATGCGGTGTGTCACATGTTTAGTTTAACAGTCCTAATATGCGATTTAGTATAGTATATTTTTAGATACCTTCAGTCTCTTCTTTGTAATAAAACTCGATTATTAAAGTGAAACTTGTTTTTCATAGTGGCTTTTACAGCCTTAAAGCACATTAAAATGCATATAAAATTGACCCCTGATTAAGCATTTGTAAATATCTTCTTATTGTCAACTTGAATTACTACAGGCTGTAATAGTTTTCATTCAGATTTTACTATGTGTCAGTATTATGTATGTAACTTGGAGTAAATGAACATTTATGTATTAATATTCTGAATTGTCTTTCAGAATCCACTTCAAGTGTTAGTGAATGCTATTATCAACAGTGGACCCAGAGAAGACTCTACTCGAATTGGTCGTGCAGGAACTGTCAGGAGACAGGCTGTGGATGTGTCGCCCCTGAGACGTGTCAACCAGGCCATCTGGTTGCTGTGCACTGGTGCTCGTGAAGCTGCTTTCAGGAACATCAAGACTATTGCTGAGTGCTTGGCTGATGAGCTTATGAATGCTGCAAAAGTAAGCACAGGCTTCTAGACAAATGGGTTAAAGTAATCCAAGTTGGACATTTAATAAGTGTTACTTTTATGAGAAGTGAAATTATAGTTATTCACATATATTCTACTAAATATTCTTTTCCATGAAAATGAATCCAAGTAACTGCAATGTTTTAAAATTTTACACATTTCTTTTAGTTTGCTTAATTTTTAAATATGGCTCGTCTGACTAAACTTGAAGTGAAAAGTGATGGTATTGTTTGTCTGCCATATTTTTAGAGGGACAAAGCAGGAGGTTTGATTGAACTATTAAATTTGTTTTGGGGAAGTTTTATTTACACGAAGAGAGCACACCTATTTACAAAAGCTTTATTAAATTATGCCCTAAAATATCGATAAGAATAATTTTCATAGTGCAACATACCATCATCGATACTTGGTTATTAATGTTTTTTGTTTATAAGATTGGCAAATAAACTGCTGTACGTGCTCAGAAAAAGCTGAACTCAATGGAACAAAAGTTGAGGTATACTTAAAACTATAGTTTCATACAAGTGCTGTATGATTAGTTTACAGATTGTGTGTATGAGGTCTTTTATATACAAAGAACTGCAAATATAAATATTCTTAAAACTTAATGTTTGTCTGAATTCTTACATTCTGTTTTGTAAAGTCGTGAATTAATGCCCTAAAATTTTTGAAAATTGTGGTTGACACTTTTTTTGTTATAAATTATTGATTCCATATGATTGTCATCATGGCTATGTTTTTATTTCATTTGCATGCATAAATAAGTATTTATTGTCGCCATTTCTTATTTTCTTTTTCTCTTTTAGGGATCATCTAACAGTTACGCTATTAAGAAAAAGGATGAGTTGGAACGTGTAGCCAAATCCAACCGTTAAGTTGTGTATTTTATATTGGAACTAAGAAATAAAGAAAAAATTCCTGGAAATAAGCTGCGCTTATTTTATATTTCTGTTTTACATTTAATAATCATTTTGTGGAGATGGAAACCATGTATGTGCTGTTACCAAAGTGATTTTGGGTGACTGCTTGAAACATATTAAAATTTTAATTTTGATATTGGAATTGCAAACATTTTCCATTTCAGTATTTTTGAAAAGAAATCCAAAATCGCAATCATTAAAGTTTGACAGAATTTTAGTGTTTTTGTTTTATGACTCTACAGCAGTTTTTTCAATTTAGTTCAAAATTATTAAATGAAATAAGATGTTAAAAAACTCAAGTTGGAAGCCCTCCTTTTCTGTGTCAGTGTTGTAATATTTTATCCCTTTTCTTAAAGGTTAAAATTAATGTGAAGTTACTTCTAAATATTCATGGAAAACATTTAGTCCGTAACTGATTTTTTATCTGAAGGAACCAGTGAAGGGTTATTTGACTAATTTGTAGTTTCACGGAATTCAACTTCCCAATATTTCTTGTATATGATCTTGTGTCTCTACAATTAGCATCAAGGTGATGTTAAATTGCCACACCACAGTACTAATCTAGAAGTATTAAAAAAAATGATGCATAACCCCTATATCCATTTGCTTCTTCGATTAATATTCTATTACAGGTTCTAAGGAAAAGTCTTGGAAAATTTTAATATTGTAAAACTGACAATTTTTTGAGAATCAACAAATTTTTATATTTAAATTTTTAAATGTACCTTGCTATATAGTTGAATTACTATGCATACATATATGTCAACTGCTACGGATTTTATTGAAAATTTCTACAAACTACGGAACTGCAGATAAGATTAATATTTCTATTTAAACGAGTTCTTCCCCCTTTTGCACAGTTAGAAGTATTCCTTGATTACCTGACAATCCTTCAAATAATAGCGATATATATATATATTTCTTGTATCATTTATTCAGATAAGATACTTTTCTTGAAAATAGAAATTTTTGATTAATATTATGAAATATATAAATCGTCATAAATTCAAATTTTGACACAAGTCTGGGTGTGTGCTCACTCATGTCTGCCACCATTGTAGACTTGCTATGGACTGTCACCTTTCCAATGTTGGCATGTATGTGCATGACTTAAATTCTTAAGTGTTTTTTTTTGTCTATGGCATATCTAGAAGGAGGATGCATTCAAAGATTTGAATAATTTTGTCAAAAAACTGGCTCAGTCCAGATTTGATGCTTGTGACTAGCATTTTTTGTCAATTTGTAAATAGATTTTCGGCTGTTTTGGGTGACTTAATGAAAGATTTTAATTAACTTCTTACAATGCATGTCTGGAAATTAATATCTGACAACTCAAGTTGTAGACTACTAGGTGCACTCTGTCATATCACCAGTGAATGATTAATATGTGTTTGTGTCATAGGAAGAGTTCCATGAATTTAATATTTCATTGAAAAAAATTGAATATCTGATACAGGTCTCCTCGACTTGCACCAGTGCCCCATTCTGACTGATAGTTCACAGGTCATATTTTTCAACCGTTTCCATTCAAACAGGCTATAAAAATTGTTCTTAAAAATTTGGATGCAGGAAACTTAAAAATGTTTCTCTCAAATTACCCAACATCAAAATTTTAACCTTTTGACTGCATAATTTTTTCGAATTACTATTTAGATGCAACATTTTAAACCATGTTCAAATACGATTAAACCAAGTGAATTATTTACATTCAGGGTTTTATTGGTATATGATTCAATGTTTTAAAAGTACTAAGTAAACCCATTAGCTTGCGAAAATCGCAGGATGCAGCAGAAAACAAACGAACTTTCCAACCCGCGGAAATCGTAGGATATGTAGTTGGAGGGTTAATTCAAGAATTTGACTTGCTGGTTTAGATAAGTCGAGCATGTTAACAAATGTCTGCAGAATATGTCCACTTATTCTTTTATGGTATGAACATTGTCCAGAGCAAGTACAGTTGCGGTTTGTCTTTTTGTTTGATCTTGCATCTTATTCGTATCCTGCATACAATGTGTTCAAAACTCGTAAAAATTCAGTTTGTATTCAAATCTGTATAATTGTACACAACGTAAAAAATACGTAATGTGTTCTCTATTGTAAACAATAATACAACCGGAAATTATATTTCGCTTTAAAACTTATTTTTTGTGGCCATAAGTACCAATGATCATAGGTCATAAATCAAGGAGGTGTATTGGTCTTTAAAACTTGTTTCAACATCTCAGTTAATTTTGAGTACATAAGTCATATTCAGAGCTTCAAAATAGGTGGATTCGTTGAAATAACATGGTGTGTCATTTTCTGTATTGTTGAGTTTTCACAAGCTGTTTAGAGGCCCAATGTGGTTGGAAAAAAAGATCGCAAATCGTTCATATTGGGCTTTGTAGACATGCAAGAGCTAAACATTCAAAGGGTGAATTAATGTTTCAAATAATATTTAATATTTCTGAAGCACAGTGGCAGATAATCTTCCTTTACATCGTGAAAATTTATGAGAATATATACAGCCTTTATTTTTAATATATTAATATTTCTCTTGGTGGATGGAGAATTTTGAAAACAAGTGATTGGTGGTAATATGATTCTAATGCAGTTAAGTTTCTGTAGTCGGTGGCAATCTAAGTTGACAGAACACCGGCCTGTGCCTGTAACCATTAAACAACCAGTTATTTGGACAAACTTAAGTTGACAACATGGCGAAAGCTATAGGGTGTATTGGTGAGCCATTGAACTAGTCTTGAAAATGGCCTTAGGGTATTTAAAAACAATATATTTGAGCAGAGTGGAGATGATTTATATTCATTCGATAAATACATAATTGTCCATGTTTCAAATCTTGACTACATTGTGCATCATGAACAATGTTAAGAACCTATTCTTTCCTTTAATTTTTTTTTTTACGATATATTTTCCTTGATGATTAAATTCTCTTGCATTAGAATTTCAATTTCACTTTTTACTAATTCCTAAACTATTTAATATTTTCTCTTAAAATAGTCTCTGTTTGTTACCATTATTAAACTAAGTATAATCTAAATTCATGTTTTCAAATTTGTATACTTTTTTATTAATTAATATATATAATATAAGCTAAAAAGAGTCCTTCAAATTTTCAACAGTCCATTTGTTGTGGAAATTTGAAAATTATATTGCTACAACAGTGATTTTTTTTGCATCATAATCAAAAGCTGAACGAATGATAAATGAATTTTCGCTCCCTTAGTTGGGGTAAAATGTAAACACAGTGGCATAACATAACTGAAGATGTTAATGAGACATGTGAGGATGCATTTGCATTATTCGCCCGAAGTTTTGTTTCTTGTAATTTTCCATATGCTTGCTGTAAACTAGAGTTGTCACTTACTTTAATAATGTGATTCAGTAAAAGAAAAAAAAAAAATGCATTTATACAATGCATTTATATTTATTAAAAAATTTATTTTAATGACAAGATCAAGAAGAGCAAATGAAAGCCATGAAGAGGATTTATAAATGTATTAAAATTTTTTTTCATCTAATAATTATCAGAAATAAAGTGAAGTTTGTTTTGAAAGTGCAGAATATATAAGGGATAGAGCGCGAGTAACACCCCTTCGGATATGATTTTATTAATGAACTAGATTGCATCCCACCTCTTTCTTTCATTAACCTTTTAGGCCTGAGGCTACTTGCATACACACCAATTTTGGTCTACCTGTTTGAAAACAGTCTACTTTTGCAGACGATGTGTTCCTTGCACACACACAGATTCGTGTCGACCGATTTTGAAAATGGTCGGCTTTTTGTAGGCGATGCGTTCCTTGCGCACACACAGATTCATGTCGGTCGGTTTTATACCGGGTGTACATCTGGTCATTCTCGAATACATTATCGATTTCTTCTGCCATAATTGAAAAAAATAATAATTAGCCAACATATCACATACTAAAATCACTATTTAAATACTTTAAATTTTTTTACGTATTTAAATAAATTTTTGAAATATTAATTTTACTTAACTTACTATGTATCTTTATGATTATATTTAATCGATAATAATTACATCTGAATTTATCATAATGAAAATGCTTTGAGTTCACAAAAGTATGTTATAACTTAAGTAATATCAAGTTCATTTAATGCTAAATACTGAACTAATATGAAGTGCAACTGAAAAATATGTAATATTAATTTATCAAACCAATATAATCTATGCTTGTTCTCATTTTGAAAATGAAAACAAGAATAGTTTAACAGATGTTTTCTTTTTATTTTCCTGTTAAAGATTAGCTAAAAATACCTTTCTCGTATACTAAAAATGTCGCCAAAATATCGGAGATAAATTTGAATAAAACAAGAAATTTTTAATAAAAATGTGTGAATTATATATAAACTGACAAATTCGACAATAATATAATTTTCACTTTTATGTATTTATTCAAATGTAAAATTGCTTTAATAACTGATAAAAATCGTACATAATTTCCAAGTAGTAAATTAATTTTTAAGTTTATGAAATTCTCAATAGTTGTTGAGCGTCAGATAAAACGACAGTTTAAATTATACAAAATTCAGGCACATTGCCTTGAAAGTCAATATTGCCTCATAAATTAATTACAAAGTTCAAGTATTATTTAGTTCTTAAAACTAAACTAAATCTGAATTGCAACTAAACAGAACTAAATATTAAGTGAATTATTAAGTGAAAGCAATAAAAAAACAAATACTTGTTTAGTTTCCCATTTTCAGCTACTAAGTTTTACTAAAATGTTTCCAATTTCATTTCCGATTATCGTTTTAGTAAAATAAAAGGAGTTTTTTGTGGGATTAAATGTCACATGGTATGATCAGTTATTCGACTCCATTAAGGTACATTTATGAAAACAATGAACAAAATAGCTGCATGGCCACTAAAAGAACATGGGTTAAATATCTACCACAATCTGAAGTTTAAAATTATGTTGTTAAAGCAGCCATGAATATAAAATTATACAAGATTCAATTGAAATCGTATTCCCGGCGAACAAGCTGGTCGCCGAAGGCGACTAATTCAAACTAAACTAACTCTAAATTGCAACTAAAAAGAAATAAATGTTAAGTTAAAACAATGAAAAACGCTTCCTTGTTGTGCCCTTTTATGCATTCTTGTACAAAAATACTGTTGTCAAAACAAATACTTCTTTAGTTTTCCATTTTCAGCTATTAAGTTTTACTAAAAGGATTCTAATTTCATTTCCGACTATTGTTCTAGTAAAATAAAATAAGTTTTTGTATTGCCTTAAGAAATAAAAGTGAAGTGAAACGAAAAAAATGTTTTGATTTTCGGCAGAAAATGGATTCGCAACGTAGATGGACACCTTAAAAATTGACTTCGCAATACAACCAAATTATGTGCTAATATTAAAAATTCTTTTGATAATAATCTAACACTGTGGAAAGCAATCACTTCAACAGTCGAAAAAATTTGAATTTCATTTATTACGTTAATAAATCAAAACTAAAGGAGAAACCAATGTGATAACAGCAAATGTATATTTACTTCTAAGGCTGTCGGAGAGTCAAGTTGTTTTGAGAATTATTCTTATTTAAAAGCGAATTATGTTGTATGAAAATTCATTAGAAAATTATATTAAATTAACTATAACTAACTTTAAGGCATTACAAATATTCAACAAAGATTTATTAAGCTAATTAAAAATAAATAAAGCAAGTACAAAATGTAATTAAAAAATGGAAATAAAAGTATGGAATGCATGCAGAATCATTAATATTATTTTAAAATTAGAAAAACCGACTTGTTCAAATGTAAAAGCGCTTGGTCTTTTAACAAACTTAATCCGCCACTGAGAACCATTATTTTTAACTATCCATTAAAATTTTATTTGTTTATAAGTAATTTTCTAATCCTTATATTGAAAATATCAGTAAAGAAAAAATTTCCCTAAAAATAGTGTTCAATATTTTTTTCAAAATGCTACTAATTTTATTATTTCGCTACGAGAGCGAAGTTGATCGGCTGAAATCTGTGTGTGTGCAAGCGTCAGAAGAATTACATGTGCTACTGGAAACACCTGCAAGAAATCGGTGTGTGTGCAAACGCCAGTAGGTTTACATGTGTCACTGGGACCAGGGCAGGCCCGAACAAAAGCGGGGCCTGATGCAATGTTTATTTGCGGGGCCTTGAAGCTAATTTCGTAAAACAAAATAATTTATTGCATTTTCCTATTTATTACACTGCACAAATTGGTGTATTAAGGACTTAAGAAATACGTGAAATTGAGAATTAATTAAATTATTTCATATATGAACGATTAATTATAATTCGAATAATTATTCGAAGGTAATTAAAATATTAACTTTATAAAAATAATTAAAAATATTTTTAAAAAAATGTTATTTTGAATGATGAAAAAGATTTTCTGCAGATACAACGGTCATAGATAAGGTCAATATATATTTTAGAACAGTCACACACACAATTTGAATACAGTTCAGATAAATTAATTTTTAAATAAATACTATAATATTGTTATCCTGTTATGCAAAACTTGACAAATTTTGTTTTCATTAAATAAATCAATGCAATCATTTTGCCTTGCAAAGTCGCATTTAAGTCTGCGTTTTTAGACAGTTTGTGAATATCATCCTAATTACAAAAAAATTCCTATGAAGTTCCATATTCGTGATAAGTTTCGAATCTTTTCTTTAAAAAAAAATCGCTATAGATTATGATTAGAAAATATTGAATTTGGAAATATTCTTTGACAGATGAAAGAGCTGATCATTTCCTTAAAATCAAAATTGTTTTTTTCTCATCAAGTTCTGTTATTTTTACATTCAAGTGCAGTGGCGTAGTTAAAAGAAGCGGAGGGGACGCTCCCCCCGCATTTCGAAGGGGGCGGCAAAATCAGATACGCAAGAAAAAAAATTTTTTGACTTAGAAAAGCAGCGAGACTAATTCAATTGTCGTGTACATGAAAAAATGACGTAATTGATTAGTATATTTCGTCTTTTTTCGGCAAATTGTCGATATATGATAGAAACATTGGTGGTGGACGCTCGATTTCGCAACCTATCTACAGACACTGAGGGCGACGAATTACGTAGCCAATAAATTATTATTTTCCTTGAATTTATGATTATTATTTCGTGGTTGTAATTTGTAAATAAAGGACGGCATACTGCAAGTTCGTCCCGGGCGGCAAAAGTTACAGCTACGCCACTGCTCAGGTGTCACTTTTAACTAACTTCCACTATTTACTTTGCAGTTGTTAAAAGAAGATACGGATTCCGATGCACATGATACATTTCAAAAAATTTTAAAAGGCCTTTTAAATGTGAATTTGCATACTAATACCCATATTAGAATTTTGAAATATCTGGAATTTAAAAAATAATTGAGTAGAATTTGACCAGTTATATTTACTTACTTCAGTATCAATTACTTACCAGCAATATTTACCTCATTCAGTATGTCATACAAAATAACTAAACTTAATAATTTTGAAATGAAGAAAGAGAAAAAATTGCGATTCTTGAGTGCGATCTCACAGATTTCACACTTTCGAAGCGACATTCCCATGTTGTTTCTAAAAGTGGTTTTAAAGTAGGATATATGAGAAGCTTATTAATATATCCCAGCACATTACAGAACTTGCAAAGATATTATATCTTCGCTTTCTTAAGTCACAAAAAATGAATTAGCAGAGAAGATTATTTGAAAATGTCTCTGAAAACAATATTCAAATTATGACTTCTACAGATCATATAGCACTTTCGAATTCTTTGCAAAATAAGCGCTTTTAAAAACCTCTATGTAAAACCTCTCATTTTAGATCCGTTATAGTTAAGGTTACCATAATTTTTTGGTTGAAATCCGGACACGTCGGAAGATGGGTCAGAGTATAGTATAAAATTTTAAAAGCTGCCTGCCAGCGACCCTCTTTCATAACCACTAGCAAAGAGTTTGTGGTAAAAATAAAATTAAAAAAAAATTATTAATGCTTGGATAATTCAAAATTGCATTAATGGCAAACAGAATTTTAAAAAACTGCCAAAACTTTTCAGTTTGAACTGGTTACACGAATAAAGAGACTCATCCACTTTTTCAACAATGGATGTAAACAATGAATTTTCTTTCATTAGCGGAATGACGTTGGCTTTTGTGAAAACGCTCTCTATTACCAAAATCTTTCTCGTCGCATTCACTGGCGGACATTAGTCCGGATGTGATCCTGAAATCCGGACGTAGGGTAACACTAGTTATAGTACCACTGGTCCACACAGTGTTCCCCAAATATCATTCCTATTTTTCTGATAGGCTTTCAGTTTTGACTGATAACCCTTTTCCTGTCGAGTCTTTTACCGTTTAAAAACAAACAAATCGTTCTTGTATACTCACATCACTTTCAGAGTCAACTACATTAACGTACCATAAAATAACAGATGATTGTTCTTGATGGCTCTGGAGTGCAATCCAATAAAATTGCTAAATACTTAGCTTTTTTATTTAAATATATTATTTACTTTCTAACTTTTTTAGCCAAAGCTTTTTTATCAGTTCTTGTATTCTATGAAATAAATAGGAATGCGATGCTGATTTCACACAATGATCTAAATGTTATTTCATGATTCAGTGAAATCTTGCAAGTAATTCTATGAGATCTAAGAAATTACCTTAGTATGGTTTATATAAAGCATCGCTATTTTCCTTGAATGCCAAATTATGCTCTAATAAATATAAAATTGATGCCATTATTCATTCATAAACACAGTTTACACATTGTGTTTCGTTTTCAGATATTTTTATGCTTTCTGGCATATTATTTCCCAGTTTGAAATTCTTTTTAAATTGTAACATTTCATATATTAACTCTTTGTTGATCCTGTTGAAGCTGCGATCCTCGGATTAACTCATCTTGTTCTTAATACGACGCTGACAAAAAATCCACCGTCTATAGGTTTCCCTCTTCGTCATAATTACCTTTACGAAGACATGAAATGTGTACATATAGCACATGTATGATATATTCGTACTTCTTATTTTTTTTTTATCTCAATCCGTATGCATGTATATTCGGATTAAAAGAAAAAAATAAGAAGACTTTTTTAATTTGCAAAGTCAGTCAGCTACGCGGGGCCTAGTGCGGTCGCACCGTCCGCACCCCCCTCCGGCCGGCCCTGGTAGTCGCTCCCGAGACTGCTCTCGGAAATATAAAGAGCCCTCGAGTGGTATTTGTTTTTATCATACTAATTTTGGTAAAAACGCAAAGAAATGCAATTTCCCTTGTTCTTTCAATTCTCCGGAAAACTAAATCGGCGACGGTCCACTGGCCTTGGCAACGATCGCCATGTTAATTGAATTATGTTGGCCTATAGGTTTAGTAAACTGAGATTTTTGGTGGATACCTGAGTAGACGTATCAGTTTTGCCAAAAGATTATGCTCCAAAAGCTGATTTCTCAAATGAATTACTCCTCTTGGCACCAAAATATTAATTTTTGGTCGAAAGCGCCTGACCCTAGACTTGAATTTGCGTCGAACCTTTACTTGGCTTTTCATAATAGCGAACGTTAACCAACCAATCATTGGTTTCGATTTTTTGAAACACTTTAACCTTTTGGTGGACGTTAAGAGTGGCTGTTTGATTGATGGAATAACTAAATTAACCACTCAAGGCAAATACACAAACACTGATTCGCTAACTTCTGGGATATCTATTTTGCTTGGTGATCCAGAATTCTATGGGATTTTATCGCAGTCCCCGGAACTAACCAATCCATCTCAACCAACGAGAAACCATAAGCCAACTAAAATCCATCACTTTATCGAAACAACTGGTCAACCCGTATTTTCGAGCCCTCGTCGCTTATCTCCCGAGTTGCTTAAGATAGCGCGTCAGAAATTTGAATTTTTAATGTCTCAGGGTACAGTGCGTCCTTCTAGCAGCCCATGGGCAAGTCCTCTACACATGGTGTAAAAGTCAAATGGCGAATGGAGACCGTGTGGCGACTACCATCATATGAATGCAATTACCATTCCTGATAGGTATCCAGTACCTCATATGCAAGATTGCACTCAAATATTTTTCAATAAAACCATTTTTTCCATCCTAGATTTGATGACAGCTTATCACCAAATTCCTGTTAATCTGGGTGACATACCAAAACCAGCTATTACAACTCCATTTGGTCTTTTCCAATATGTTTTTATGCCTTATGGCTTGCGTAACGCCGGTCAAACTTTTCAACGCTATATACATCAAGTTTTGTCTAACTTAGATTTCTGTGTTCTATATTTTGACGACGTACTAATTGCATCGAATAACGCTGAGGAGCACAAACAGTATTTGAAGCAAGTATTTGAGCGATTGTCTCAACATGGTTTAAAACTCAACCCTTGGAAATGTGTTCTTGGAAAACCGTCAGTAAAGTTTTTGGGATGTCTGATCACATCCGAAGGTGTCAAACCCTTTACCAGAGAAAGTT
>BGPR01008559.1:0-56906 GCA_013235015.1 Araneus ventricosus | reverse complement strand
GCTATGATTGTTTCTTATTTGTTTTATATATATATATATATATATATATATATATATATATATATATATATATATATATATATATATATATATGTGTGTGTGTGTGTGTGTGTGTGTGTGGTGAAATGAAATCAGTACTTTTTAAATAGCAAAGAAAATTATTTCGCGTTTGAAACACCTGAACTTCATACAGAAATTCCGAAAATTTTTGAAATATTAGTTTGAACCATTTTTAAGGAAAAGAGTCAACAATGATTAGTTTTTGCATAATTATATGAAATTTAATGCCTATCATGTGAGAAAAATTGTTACATCTTTAAATCAATACATTTACAGATTAACTCCGCTTCGGAATATTGAGTTTTCTTCAGAAGAAATGAAATCAATCTTTCTTTAAGACATTGTATTTTCTAAAAGAGTTTATTAAAATATTAATTTCAAATTATATTATCTTCGAGTTTCTCGTCTTTTCGACGCTATGAAATTGGAATTAAACGCTTCTTCACAAGTATGACTCATTTTATTACTTATTAGTTTTGTAATTTAAACTTAACTTAAAACAAACTTAAATTTGAATTTTCCTGAATTTTCAAAGTATCTGCATCTAATGTCGGATTGTTTCGTTAGCTGCTACATTTACTTTGATATTGCATGTTGAATTACAAATATTTTCAGCTAAAAATTATGACAAATCTGTTTTTCACACACATACACCTGTGCCCAAAAGTTAAGCATAATTTTTCATATGAGAGAAATTTGGAGTTAATATGGATAGAATGGTTAAAATGGGTTGGTGGAGAATCGAGGGACTTAAAATAGTTCCAATTTCCAGTTCACAATGACGATTCGGTCAGGAGGGCATTTTGGGTACAGCTAGAAAGTGATAAATAAAAAATTGGTTTGGCCTCACACGGTTTTCAGAAAGATTATAATGATTTGTGCAAGTTTCATTAATGGTTTCACTCAACCAAAGTGTTCGGTACAGCGCTAAACTTGATTTTTTTGGGCCAAATGTAGTAACCAAATGGCGGACGGTAACATGGTAAATGTGGTAACATAGGGAAGTTTGGCGAATTTTCCATGATTTGGCGCCAGCTTGGTGAGGGCTGTACCGTAAAATTTGGTTTCACCAATGGTTTCGTCTACTGTGCACAATATTACGTTCATTTTTGAAAAAATCGCAAGTATTTTAGGGAAGACATAAAGGTTTTCTTTGAAAATATCAAATTTTATTTCATTTTCTTTGCTTATAACATGCAGAGTTTTGAACCAAATTATGCGAATCTAACAGAATATGTGACAATATGCCTTCGAAGCATTATATTAAAATTCTAAATCAATGATTTCAATATTCGAGAAGGTATAAGTATCTATAGAAAATATTTTCCAACTGCGCATGTGTGAAACATAGTACAATTTTTCTTTCATACTTTTGATGCTAGATGTATAAGGCAGCAGAGATGAAAAGTCCAGTTGAATACCATTAAGTTTCATCTAGCACAGGAGCTGATACTTTTCTGAATCTTGCACAACAACAGTTGTGTGCATCAATACAAATGAGTGTAAAGAATACGGGGAAATTATTATAAAAAATTAATTTTCTTTGTATGTTAATTAAGTTTAATTCACTGCAAAAATGTATTTGCTTAAATGAAATTTTTGCTAAAAAACTGTTCTACTAATTTTTAAAGTAAAACACCAAATGTTATTTCGTTAAGTTATTGGAAAATTAAACATATTGAATTTAAAATACCGAAAAGTATTAGTGATACCAATGTGTAACATTTTAGAGTGTAGTATTAAATTCATTCGAGAAAAATATCAAAGTGCATAGCAAATCTTCTCTGTTTTTTTAATCACGGGAAATATGTGTTCTATTCAATAAAATAAAGAGAGGGAAATGATTTTTTCCCTTGATTGTAAGTCTTTTTCTCATTCATGGAAGGTATTTCATATTTCTTTTATAAGATATGAATGTCCCTAGCAAATATTTCTTTCTTTGAATTGTAAAGATTAACACACAAATTACTCCAAGTTGTGTGATAAAATGCATTTATTTCAACGTAAGCACATCAAAATGTACAGGATGTATACTTTGATATAGGAAAATACCCTACTCGTGTTTTTATATAAAATTTCTTAAACGCTAGAGATACACATACACTCCCAATTACAAAAATGTTTTGAACGAAGTACGAAATTATATTTAAAACTAGCTGTATGGCCAAGCGTTGCACGGACTATCTCGAATAATGAGATATTCCAAGGCGGAGAGAAGTGAGGTCATGTCAGACCTCAGGATCCACAAATTTTCATACGACCTGACTCTGATTTTTCAACAAAAATTGTCATTTACTTTCGCCAACAAACGTTAAGAAGTTAAACATGTTAATACAGAAAAGGAAAGAAAATTATTTTTTTACGATATTAATAAATCCAAACACAGAAGCTGTCTAAAAAAGAAATACCAGCTTCCGCTAAATAAATATATGAAAATGGAAGATCACCGTAAGTGAACCATTAGATTTTAAAAGGAAATTTCAGCAGACTCGACTGAAATTACTTTTTTACGTGTTCGATTTGATGAATGTACTTACATTGTTTGTCGTAAAATCTGAAATTCTGTCATTCACACTTAAGTTGTAGTAAATCATCAAAGTTTCCGCATGATGTTAGAAGGGGACTTATGCGTGGAAGAGGATCTTCAATTGACCCTCAAAAGGCTTAAAATTAATTTGTATTAATATTTTTTTACTAATTTTTATTTTTAAATATGAATTTCACTTAGAAACAATTTTTACATTTTGCTTTGTTTTATTAAAATTTAATTTATTTGCAAATAAATAAATTTCGAACTCAATTTGAGTTTAATTGATATTTCTTGTTTCATATTGTGAATTTCTAAAAATGTGAACATCATTGAAGTTGCATAGAAGTTGTTGTTCTTAGATGTTTGTGACTTCAACTTATTTGCTGTTTAGTAATAGTTGTATTTAAGTTATTGGCTGTACTTTATATTATTAGATGTGTTTTATATCCTTCACTTTAACCCTATGATCCCTATCCCGCCTCAAACCGCCCGATTCGACAGAGGCTTGGGCTCGGGCGATTTTGGGTGCCTAAGTGCATTTTACGGGAGGAAAGTAGTTCCTTTCTTTGTTGACAATTAATCGCCCAGATTCGGGTGCCGTTCTTCTGGAAATTCAGTAAAGAAAGGGAGGATTCCATTCTTTTTTCGTGTACCAAAATTTACTTAAATTTTTGAGGTTCTGGAATTTTCAATCTAACCGGGTTCAGAGAGTTAATTTATTTTCAGTCTACATGTCAGCATATTAGTCTATGAATTTAAAATTAATTTACTAAATATTCAGGAATAACAACAATGGCATTTGTAAATATATTTATTTTTTATTAATCTCTGATGGCACAATAAAACTTTTCACATTGTTTCTTGATTTAGTACTCGGTAAAAGGTAGAAAATTGAGAGACGATCACAAATATAAGCAGCACTTTAACTCTCTTAATCCGTTTTGTAAGCACATAAACACTTATTATATGGATATAGTTTCATATAAATCTATATACTTAAATTGACTCCAATAATTAATACATATAAAGGACTAGAAATAGCTTTCTTATCCTCGGGATAATGTTTCAAATAAAAAATACTACAACCCTTTTTTACGGGAACTTGTTATATATGCTTGTTAAGAAGAGGATTTAATAATTCTAAAACTAAAGATTACTTTTCGGAAACCAATGAATTAAATGCTAGAAGAAATATTTTATTCATATACCTTTATTTAGCACAATCTATATTGTCTTCTATTATAATAAAAGGAAAATTAATTCACCTAGATTAACAAAATTTGAAATTTAGATACTATAGTACAGATCCTCGAGCATCCGGTTGCGAATATTTCAAAATTTAATTCTTTATTTATAACTTTTTATCGAATATTATCGACAGATTTCCTGGGGCGTTGGTTTCCTTACAACATTCATGTATGTGTTAGAACCTTTTGAAAGTTCGATTAAATCTGGCTTATAACTTGTTGTTTTAAGTTTCAAGCACGACTCTAGATTTTTATTTGTTAGTTGACTTCTAACTTTATTTGTTATTATATTCATGCAAGAGAACGCTTGCTCGCACAAATTTGTCGACCCGAAGATCGTCAGCACTCCATATGCCAACTTCTTCACCTCACTGTAGAATTGTGGAAGACTATTCCATGCGCCGAATATGGAGGCCTCAACTAGCGGAATTTCTTTTAGAGCTGTCCACTTGTGCTGCGCGATGTGCATGCATTTCTGGACCTCCAACTCTTCCAACTTGCTCTTGAGTTCTGTGAACTTGCCACTCCAAAAGTCTTTGGTTTTCAAATCCAGCAATTGCATTTGAAGCGATCCAGCATCAATTTCAAATGGCTCAATGTTGATCTCATTTGTATTTGTGTTGAGAGGATTTATTATGAACGCGAGAGTACTTTTGTTTGTTTTGAATTGCTCGAATCTCTCAGTGAATCCATCCTTCATGTTTTTTAAAGCTGTGCTGAAATAATTCGTGTCAATAGTTGCATTGCTCTCATCGCAATATTGCTTCATATTTTTAAAATGAAGTAATTTACCGATCTCCATGTCTTCAACAAAAAGAAGTAATTTTTTTCAAAACAAACTACTTCTTCAAGCAAGGCGTAGGCTGGGTTGCCCTTTCCTTGCAGTTTTAGATTTAGTTCATTTAGTTTCATTGTGGTATCTACCATGAAGTTTTTTTACTGCCATTTGACTTCTTCCAATTCGGGGTGGTCAATGCTTTTTTCATTGAGGAATGTTTTTATTTCACTCAAGCTCAAAGCCAAACGTTGCAATACGTTACCTCTGGAAAGCCATCGCACTTTATTGTGCTGAAGTAGGTCAGAAAACTGGCTATCTATTTCTTCAAGGAAATCTTTAAACTGGCGATGGTAGAGTGCTTTTGCCAAGATGCTGCTAATAATCTTAATTACCGAGTTCATGACCTCAACTATTTTGGCCTTAAATGTTTGGGCACAAAGCGCTTCTTGATGAATTATGCAGTGAAACGTTAGAATTTCGTGGTTTATTTTTTTTCTGAAGAATTTATGTTACCCCTCTATGTATTCCTGTCATACTTCTGGCTCCATCAGTTGCTATAGAAACGATTTTATTTATATCGATTCCATTGTCTTCCACTCATTTTTGCACAGCATTTGCTATATCTTCTCCACGAGTTTGCCCTGAGAGCGGTAGCAATCCTAGCAGTTCTTTTGGACCTTGGGACGACACATACCTGACGTAAAGGGTAACTTGCGCCGTGTCTTTTATATCGCAAGACTCATCTATAGCAAGTGATAAGGCAGAAGCCATTTGAATGTCTACCACTTCCATATGTGTTACATTTGAAGACATTTTAGCAGTTCTACCTTGTACCGTTTTAGCAGATAATGGCAAATCTTTGATTTTTTTCATGATTTCTGCTTTGCTTTTAAAATCACGAAACAGTTCTTCAGATGCACGTATAAAGCAATCTCTGACGTACTCACCATCTGTGAGTGGTTTTCCTCTTTTTGCAATTTTTAATGATACTGCAAAGCTTGCCAGATTTACATTATTGGAAGATTGCGCCCAGTTACTTAGCATGGAACTTGACTGTTGTTGTTTCTTTTCGGAGCTATTCAACAGCTTTTTTTCGTGCGTCACCGGTTGGATATTTACCAGCAAACTGGGTATGTTTTGTAGTGAAGTGTCTCTCCAAATTTGACTTCTTATTGTGTGCGAGTTTCTCGTGGCAAATGAGACAAGTCGGAAGGCCATCTGTGTTGCATATGAATGTAAACGACTCCGTCCAATCCTGATTGAATTATCGGTTTTCTTCTTCAGTTCTTCTCTTTTTTTACCAGATGCCATGCTGGCGGCGGATCCGAAAAAATGATTTTTTAAAATTTTACTTAGCTATCTAAAACGGCAAACACAATTTATTTACCATTATTACTTCATTAACACGATCCTCAGATATGAAATCCAATTCTGTTACTGATTTTATTATATTATACGCGTGCATACCTTTGAGAAGATAATTCGCTTCTAAATCGTATTCTTCTTGAAACAACAAGCGAATAAACACGCAAAAACCGCAAGCGATTAAATTAACACACATGCAACGTAACGTCGACCGCGCTATCCGAGGATGACAGACTGACAACACGTCTAGACGCGTCTAGAGTCTAGACGTGTTGTCTAGACTCTAGACGGTGGCTGTTTGGGTGAGACGGAAATGGAATGCAATTGGCTGGAAGATAAACATGGTCACTGAGTCTCATCTCTAAGAACAAAACAATAGTTCAAATTTATCTCATTACCATCATGCTAAGCGTAGCGATTTGTAATTAACGTTTATGAAAATAGAAGCTATTGAGAAATTAGGTACTTAAAATATATTTTCTTATTTTTCAAGGGTTTTGATAAAAATTATTAATTTTTTCGTATGGAACTGGAGAGTAGGGTGGGCCGAAAAACCCTTTTTTTCGAAATCGCTATTCTAATAGTGCGGAAAGGGTTCTCTCTGGGTTCAATAAACACGGTGTAAAATATGTTTTTGATTGGATAATATCTTCTGCCCCCGCATCGCACTTGGAATTTGAAAATTTGAGTAAAAATTGCAATTTTTACTCGGTGTAGGAAATATAATTATTTTTCAATGTTGTTATTCTAATAATGCGGAAGAGGTGCCCACTGGGTTCAATAAGAAAGGTGTAAAATATTTTTTCGATAGAATAATATCTTCTGTTCCCGCATCGCAATTGAAATTTTGAAATTTTTGCAAAAAAGTGCACTTTTTTATTTGTTATAGGAATAAATCAAACATGAAAAATAGAAGGGTACAAAGACTGTTTGTTGTTGTATTGTGTTGTATAATTGATTATATTACCTGAAAATTATTAAATAATTGCTGAGTCATAATATATTAATATAACATTTGTTAAGGATATTGTAACCATAGAATGTTATGACATGCCAATACCAAAAGTTTACTTGCACTTAATCAGCAGGAAGAGGCTTGAAATCAGCCTTATTGTCGAATTCAGGCATCGGGAAAAGAATGTGGATCTAATGAATCCGTCTCTATTTTGAAACCCATAGACCTTAATGGATGCTTCTGTCACTAACTTTGCACACCGTTCCATTGCCTGTGTGTCATATGGGAAGTGAATGAAGTCCCATTCTGGATTTTTCTTATCACGCGCAATGGATCTAAATAAGGCAGTGGATATATTACAGAGAATTGGTGGAGAAGTAATGGTAATTGAAGACCAGTCAATCATTTCCGTATAGTCAGCTGCTTCAAAATTAAGTTATGGTGGAGAAAGACACGTACTGACTTTACATTGGAAGATGACTCTCTAGACTTAATTATACGTCGTGCAGCAAGTTCTCTGATGTACATTCTTTCATACTTCAACATACATAGCAAGATATTCTCAAGATGAGCAAAGAACGAATTTCTACAAATTACTCCGTCCTTGAGGTCTTGAGATAAATACCTGAATCTAGAAATAGTATTCTGAATCTAGTAATAGTACACACGCTTAGCTCAATATTTAAGCGAGTGTTTAGACTTTATATTAAACCAGTTTGGAGTGTAAACCTTCATAACAAACTCAGTGATTTGTTTCAAATTCAAAGAAAAGGCTGGAGAACTAACATATAATCTTAGAACTCTGTTGGCTGTTGTCAGTTAGCGTGAATGTGATAATGTACCAGGACTGCGTCTAGCCAGCTCATCAGAACAATTTCCCAATCGCAGCGCTTGAATATTTCTAATAAGTACGTTTGATCCTTGCTTAAGTCACGTCTATCTGTTGTTGGTAATTCGTCGTCAATAATTTCGAAAGTTGTAACTGGCAAAGTTTCACATGTAAGAAGCGCCTCCCCAAAATTACCAGAATATGATTTTGGACCATTTGTTGGCACATCCAATGTTTCAAACAGATGCCTCAGAGTAAGTGTTCATTAAAATGCGGGAGACATATTACCCACTGCAGAGGTTTACAAAGTTTCAATTCCAAACGCCGAATTACACTGGATTTCTATCCGGTATTAACAGATGTGCCGTCACAGCCAATTGCCAAAAGCTGAGAAAGATGTCTTGCGATCCCTTTAAAATATCCGATAATAGTCGCGGAAATCTGTTTTACGGGGCCAAATGATGGACTCAAATGAGTAATGTAACGTGAACCCAGTTCTTCAATAAATCATAAACGTTCCTTTTTTGCTTTTCTCGTTATCTTTTAGTATCTACTCTCTCCTCTATGAATGTAGAATCTTTCCGACTATCAAAATACAGCCCCTTCAACGTTAATGCCTGAGCTTCACTTAAAGCCTGGAATTTTAAATCCTTTCTAACTTTAGCCTTTTCCCTTCGCAACTTGTTTTCGGCAACTACCAAATCTGAGTTGATGCTAGTTATGAGAACGACATCGTGAAGAACACTTGAAGCAATTGCAGCCACAGCCCGGTCCGAGACGCCAAACCTGTCGCCAACTACAGGAATTGAAGGGAGGCCAAGTCGCATTTGTGATGATTTAGCTACAAACGGAGTTAATTGTTTGTACTTAGGATCAGTAAGAGAAATTAAACGGTTCGATGTTGATGATTTGTAAGTGTTCAGATTTAAAATTACTTCAGATATATCTGAAGAACAATCCATTTCTTCATCTTCATAATCTACATACTCTGCGTTAGGCGTTGCTTGTGTATGATTTAAATACAAATTGTGAACCTTTCTATCAGCATTATCAGCAATATTCCGAAGCCGTTTCCTGTATGAAAAGACAATAAAAAGTGTACTTTTTTACAAAAATTGCAAAATTTCAATTGCGATGCGGGAACAGAAGATATTATTCTATCAAAAAAATATTTTACACCTTTCTTATTGAACCCATTGGGCACCTCTTCCGCACTATTAGAATATCAATATTAAAAAATAATTATATTTCCTTCACCGAGTAAAAATTGCAATTTTTACCCAAATTTCCAAATTCCAAGTGCGATGCGGGGGCAAAAGATATTATCCAATCAAAAAAATATTTTACACCGTGTTTATTGAACCCAGAGAGAACCCTTTCCGCACTATTAGAATAGCGATTTCGAAAAAAAGTGTTTTTCGGCCCACCCTACTGGAGAGCCGCAAATATACATCAAAAGAGCCGCATGCGGCTCGCGAATCGCAGGTTGCCGAGCCCTGTGCTAGGCGAATTGATATGTATTTTTGTATTCTGGTTTTTAGAATTCTGTTCCAGTGAAATCTTTTAAGATTTCAGGTGGGGAGTGTGTGGAAGGTATTTAATATTATAGATGGCGCTCCTGTTGCAACATGTGGCATCAGTGGTGATATTGTATATATTTGGATGCTTCCCAGCGCTCAACAAGTTTTTACTTGCTTGCTCTCACTAATGTACCCGCACTTGCTCACGCTGGCTCTTTCGCCGCGGACATCACCTCAGCCTTCAGTCTACAGTGGATCCAATTATTGTGCTTTCTGGAATTGGCATGGGTGACAAGTGAACAAATGAAATGTTGGTTTTAGTTTGTTGTAAATAAAAGGCATGTTTAATGTATTGGAGGCTCCAGCGTCTTCTTTGAGATAGTATCTGTCCTCCTCTTCCGCTACTGGGCTTATTTACTTCTAGTCTGGCGGGACACGGATTTTTTTCATTCTCATACTCCATATAAAGCTAGTAAATTTAGCTTTATTACAAAAAATGCTCTTGTGATTCATTATTTCATCCCTACATTTGACTTGGAAATTAATCAAAAGAATAATTTCTAGCATTCATTGGCTAGTAGTTGCGGTGTTCTGCTTTACTGCTGATTTGCTTTAAACACTGTTCTTTTCTGATCCAACTATAGTAGTTTTCTACATAATATCTGGTTATGCTGTTGTCGGATGTTCGATGCATTCGCGAAAATTGAAAGGCAAAGCCATTTCTTTTCACATATTATCTAAATAATAAATAACATAATAATGATCTGAAATTAAAATGATACTCTGTTTAATTTGAATTAGTTTGAGTACGTGAACGTTGTATACCAAATGAAAGTATAAAATTAAATTACCAGAAAATATCTCGAAACATTCTTGAGACCTTGAAGCCCCTTACATTTTGAGGCCGTTAGGTAGTTGCCTATTTTACTTATATAACGAGTGTAAGTTTTACCCCAACATGATAAATGAAATATATTTTTCAAACGTAGTTAGCTTCATACGACCTGCGGTTTTTAAAATCTGTTTAATAACTCTGATACCTTAATTTTATATTAATAAAAATAATTCAGATTTTAAGCAAATATTTAATATTCATTATTTCATGCTGCTATTAATTTTTTTTAAACCTGTCTCTAAACACTGCATTGATATATTAAAAACCGAGTGAAATTCGGATGAAGAATCATATTAAATTCATTTAAAATATTTTTAAAGGATTATTAATTTTACCCAGTTTATGAGTACTTACACAAGCCTCGGTAAAATTCCCAGAAAATATTTACTACCCACAGGGTGTTTGCCAAATCCATATCACTACCTCTAATTCTCGAAATTTTCATCAGAACCCTATAAAAATTTATGACGAAGAATCCATTCAGTGAAAATTTTTAAGGGGACACACGCCCATTAAACCTCCGAAGAAGGGGGAAAAACTGTCAAATTCGATACAATATATGTCCTAAACAAAACATTTCAAAAACTAATTTTTTTTCTAGAAAAACATCTGTTCTTTCTCTTTTAGTACACAAATTTTCAAATCTTAATATTGATATGAATTTATTTGAGAAAGTAATAAATATGGGTATAAATTTTTGGGGAAAATGAGACAATCACCTTGCGCGCATGATTACGGATAAAATATTGGACTAAACTCAATTTTTAAGGATCTCACTAATTTAAACAGTCCGTTTGAGAAATTGAACCACAATTTATTTTCATTAACATTTTGTTTCTATTTTATATACCAATTTAAAATGAAGTGCTAAAAATTGTAATAATTTTAACTGTTCTACCTTCACAAAAATTATGTGGTGAGAAAATGTAAAAAAATTGTTGTTCAATTTGTATAACACAGCATAATACATATTCAGTAAAAATAGTATGTAAATATATTCAATAGTTCTTGATCATCATGCGCGTTCTATAAAAAAGACACATTTTGAGATATAGAGCTTTAAACATATTTTTTACTGTAAATTAAAATATTTTATATTCCAGCATATTTAAAGGGTTTAAGTTTACATATAATTCGAAAATATACATTTTATTAAAATTTCTCTAAAATCCAATCAGTAAATTTTTAGTAAATGAAGGAAAATGGAAAATATATCTATTCATAATGGGAAAAGACATTCTCTCAAAAACGCTTTTTCACTCCCCCCCCCCCCAATACTTCTGTGGAAACAAAATGCAAAAAATGTGGTTAAATTTGTAGAATATAGTTTAACACATATTAAGTGAAAATGTTATGAAAAAATGTTCAGTAGTTCTTGAAATATCATGCACGTTATATAAAAAAAAACATTTTCAGATTTTGCGCTTTAAAGATATTTCTTACTGTAACTTAAAATAACCTATATTCCAGCACGTTTAAAGGGGTTAAGTTTACATATAATGCCATAGTATACATTTCATTAAAACTTTCCACACATTTAATCAGAAAATTTTTAGTGATTAAGGGAATATATATTCACGATGAGAAAATACTTTACAATCTAAAAATACTTTTTCACAAATTGTGCAATTATTAAAAGAACTTTTGGTTAAAAATAGTTAAAATATTAACTTACCAAAAGGTAAAAATCCACCTGCCTCATATATGACGTCTTCCTTTTTAGCTTATTTTAATTCAAAGCGCAATTTTTACTCTTCAACTTTCTCTCCTTTTTTCGATGGTATTTTGTTTGGCTCTTCTTTCTCCTTGCTTAACTCTCTGAGCCCGGCTGGAGTGAGAATTTGGTTCCCTCAGAGCCCTGGGTAGTTTTCCGTTCACAGAAACAGAATGGAATCGCCCTTTCTTTCACCGCAATGCCAGAAAGGGGGACGCCCGTTGCGCGGTCATTTGTCAAAAATGAAAGGGGAGCCATTGATGGTCATTTGTGTTTAGAACTATCGGGACAGGACAATGTCTTGTGAGTGAAATGCTTTTAGGGCTACTAACAAGAATTCTACTCTATCAGTTTAGGAGGAATCTCGATTAGTTCATCTAAATGCTTTCAAAGAAGTTTCTGAATTATTTTTTACCCAGTCATTAAAATTTCCGTAGGTTCTCGCACGGTCCGTGCTGTAAAATTTGGCTTATTTTAAAAAGAAAGCGAATCCATAAACTTTAAACAGTTATTATTCAGTTACGCAATCTACAGATAATTCTGGTAAGTAGATCTTATCAGTAGAGACACACTTATAGAGCGGACAAATAAACTAAAGACTATGAAAAAAGCAACAAATCCGTCAGGGGAAAGGTGGTTGCTTTTATCACTCGAAAATTTCTTTCAATTCAGACATTTTACAAAGAAAAGTAATCAGTCATCTCGGGAGCTCCTAGGAGAATTGTGAACACCCAAGCAATGCTTTCTGAAACAGCCTTCTATTATCATCCTGGCAATCAGTCTTTTTCGGCAAAAAATCGCTAATCATAAATATCTCAAATATATATCATCTTATTTTTGCACAATTCTAAATGAATGTTCAAAGAGAATATGAGAGAATTAACCTCAACACAAGTTTTTATAGATATCAATGTGAGAAAAATGCAGTGTTTATGTTGAAAAAGTAAAGGAAAGAATGAATTATAAACAAAAAGAGTCGTAACCTTTTTTTCGAATATCGGTAGGCTATTCAGATTTATTCAAGTATGCGCCCCCAACACCTTAATTAACGTTGTATTGTTATTGAAATTAATTAATTTTATTTTTTCAAATATTTCATGAAAAGAAATGCGCTTAGAGCACATTAAAGAATCAAGTAATTCGATTAATTAGAAAAAAATATATTTTGAAAAATAATATCTTTAAATTACAAGCTTATTTTTAAATATGAAGAAAGGAAGGAAGTTGTTTTGGTTCTAACTTGTCTTGTAAAACGAGGTAAGCCATGTATTATACTAACTTTGTGACAAATTAACCTCGTTTGTGTATATGTTAAATGTGGCGTTTGTGGCTAGCAAAACTGTAAACACCGTTGTTAAAAAGGTTTAAAATTTCATTATTAAAATTTATTATTTTTTTAACGAAATATAAAGATAGTTTAATATTTAAAAATAAATCTCTAATTTTGAAATGCCGTGCGACATTATAAAAGGTTAAAGACCGTAACCTCTCTCTCCCCCTTTCCCCCTGCGAATTTCCACTTCTGAGAAGCTAATGAAGTAAAGATAACACAAAGAGAATCTCCGTGCAATTATGGAGTCTTAAAAAATATATCTTCTGTTTTGCAGTTAAAACACAATTAAAACAAAAAACGCATTCCTGGTGAGGAAAATTTTTACTATCTATAAATAAAATGTTCATCATTTTATTCATATAGAGCGAAAAATCTTACTGATATTAAGAGTACTCTTGTGCATATCTGTTCCGAGTTCTCGTATTGAGACCCAAAGCGATACTAGACTTCACATATGAAAATTTCCCGATAATTAAAAGACGTCGGGCTGTAAGCACAGTCTATGAAAATCTGGAACCGTAAAATATTCAATATTTTTTACGTTCCGACCTCATTAAACTACCACGTTGCACAAACCCGCGCTTATTTCCGAGAACTCATAACTTAATTCCATCGCCATTTTCATGCTAAATTTCGTTTTTCTCCATCTTTCTAGACCTTATTTGCCTTCTATTTTAGTTTCTCCTAGTTGCAGCACTGTAACCTTAATAAAATACGGATCCGGACACGGGAAACACCCTTCTTCCAAAATTCCACACCACACTAGCTTTTCGCAGTGTTTTCCGTTAAAATTTTTTACGCAACTTGTTCTCCCTTCTTTAATTAGCTCCCTCTTTTTTAATTCATCTGATTTTAAATCTCTTATTCGAATTCTTTAACCGTTAATGTAATTAGAAGCCCATTCATTAGCTAAATGTTTATGTGCATCGGACGCTTGGCGTCCTCGCGGTACTCCGTAACGAAACTCAGTTCCCTTCCGTTGTGCATATCTGACAGCATATCAAATTATCAGTTGACAAGCCAAATTTAATATCTTCTGATTAATCTCATAATTAATATATACTAAATTCAATATAGAACTTTCAGCAAAAAATTAGAGCTCGCACAACATCAGGAAAGATTTTAAAAGTCAGATGTATCTCAAGCGGTTTCTAATTTTACAATCATTGAAACAATAATTGTTTTCTTAATTTAATTTAAATATGTCTAGAATTTAACTTTATTTCAAAATCTTATTCAGAAGTCTTGTTTGAAGTTTTTAACTTATCTTTTTCAGAAGTTGATTTTAACAGTAATTAATGGTCACCGTATTTCCCTAAAATGTACAAATCATGAAAATTTGAGAAAAACAGTAATCGACAATTTTATAGAATTGAAATTATTTCCTTTGGTAAAATTTGCTTGTAGCAATACAAACAAAAACAATAAATGAGTAAGTAAATAAATTTACTTTTCAAAAAAAATTGGCCTGAAAGATTTCTGTTCGAAAAAATGTGTAAAATGATCAGTGTCAATAAAGGAGTTTAAAAAGGGGGAGAAAGAACTTTCTTAACTTTTTTACTAAAATAAACATTTTCAATATCTTTTGCATAAAGCAAGTAAACAATTTCCTCATATAGATCATAATGAAATGTATAAAAAATATAAATTGCATTTATTTTTTTCTTCTTCTGATAAATACAGTTTCATCTAGTAAGTAACTGTCCGTTCTTCCCTCTTTTGCTAACCTCCGACGGAATGACTTGACAAAACAGCATATCACTGACTGTCAGAATTCCCTCCACCCCGTTGAGATAATCTGCCCGGGTGGTATCGGAACTTCCTTACTCCCCTAAAATACTCCCAACAGCCTGAAAACGTCCGACCTCGTCCTCAGTCGACGGGGACGCATTGGGGCTCCCACGGGCTCATAGAGTTAATTCGTCTCATGTCAGCTTTATGATGTGAATTCATTGCATTATTATTCATGCACAGTCTAAGTTCTTTCGTGATATTCAGTATGCCCAAGCGGTCTCATTAAAACGTACAACTGCTTCGTAGACAGCAATTTTTGCAGTCCTACGACCGCTGCCCGATATCTTAGGGAAAATACGCCAAACCACAGAGTTGAAAGATTCATTTTCATTTTGAGTGTAGGCTCGAAGGCAGCGGTTTAGTAGCACAGGTTGGGATAAAGCAGCAGATTGGTTTTATCGCATCCATAACAGCTGGAGGCAAACTGGTTTTTTGAAGAAAAGTTTCGGCAGTTCCCTTTGAAACTCCTTGGTTGTACTTATACCGTGATGTTTCATCAGCTGGGCAGAAGCTATGCAGAGGTTCCTTATCAGTTAATCGCATATGAAAATATATGGCCCATTCAGCATTTCTCATGTTTTAGCTTGAATTCTGTCGAATAGCGTTGCCATGGTAAAAAGATAATTTAATTATCCGTTAGACATCCATCCACAGAAATTGATTTTTTATATTAAATTTTTTTATCCATTTTTTTTAATTTTAGGAAGCGAGTGCCCATTTCCCAGATAGCAATTTCAGTTTACAGCAAGCTTGCCACAAATTTGTCATGGCAAGAGTGCAAGTTTGCCACAAATTTGTCATGACAAGAGTGCAAGCTTGCAGCAAGTTAACGAAAGCTCAGAAGTCACCATGAAACGAACTTGCAGCAAGCTTGCCGTGCAAACTTATTGCGAATTATAGCAAAAACAGAGTACGAAACACAACCCGGGATAGAACTCGCGACGTCCCGGTTCCGAAGCGGAGACGCTAACCATTGAGCCAGTTGAACTCAGAGAGGGTAGTTAGATTTCGCTAATACATCGTTCAATTCGATTCGTATACGATTTATTTTTAACTACTTTCTGGATTTCATTAATTTTTTGAGTTGAGAATATGATTTGAAGTCAAAGAGATAGCGATTTTCGCTAATAACTACCTTTTGCTAGTAGAATAAATTATGAAATTAGAGTTCAAAAGTAATTACTTTAAAATGGGACAAAATTTCTAGTTATTATTGTTCAACAAACACTGACTGTTTTTTAGATTTAATTTTGTTTATAAACGTTAAAATTTCAACATTAAGAAAAAGGTGATATAGTTTTGTTTAAAGTGAGAGTGATATATTTAGTAAAAAGATGGAAAATGTTTCAAAAAATTTTTTTATAAAAAAGTTATTTTTTTCACAAATTATCATTGATTTATTGAATTAATAAAAAAGAATTACGGTCTAGGAGATGCTATTAAAAATCGGATGTTTTTAAAACAGAGACAAAGACAATTATCTCTTTATTGTGCTATCTTTGCAGGAAGCTTGTTTTGCAAAATTGCAGCAAGTTTGATTTGCAAAGGAGGTGGCGCTATTTGTCACATCCAACTTGCTACAAGTTCGATTCAAGTTTGACGCGTCAAATTTTGCCATGACAAGTGAAACTCAAGCTTGCTGCAAACTTACGTGCTATCTGGGTTATTTTAAACATTTACAACGCATTCTAATTCTGAAAGAGCTACATTTTTATCTTATGGATGGCATTTTGAGATGGCCAAAAATGTGCTGGAATCACCGTCACCAATATAGTTCAGGTAGCGGACATCTTTTTCGCATTCAGAATGTTGAAACAGTTTTACAATTTCATCTGTTTTCATTTTACCGGAGTAGCCAGTATGGTTTTTGGTATACACTTGGGAGTGTCTGGCGTGCCATTTCTAAACGCACTACCAAGACGCGGAACTTTCCACAAACTACAACAACCTTTACACGCTTACGACAGAACCTCCACAACTATGGCGTTTCCAACGTCTGCGTCTACTACGAAGCAAACACCTATTTCAGAATTGTTTCCTCTGGTCTTCCAAGTTCCATCTCCACTTACGGTTATATCGGTACTGTCTGCATCAGCAACCTCTTCTTCAGCGGCTTTCTTCATGCTTTCAATTGCTAAGTTCTTTGGTGCAGTATTAATTCTTTTACAAATTTGTTCATAAAAATTGTCCGAAACGAGTTTATTTAAGTCCGTAATTCCACAAAAGTTTTTAGGCCTTCTAAACCTTGACCAACACTACACATTGCGTAGGTGATCCTTCGGTTTAATTCTGGAATGTTTTCCTTTGGTCTTAACAATTGAGAGCTTCTTGTAAAATCTTGCATTTTACAAGAACTACAAGTGATTGAAACTAATGAAGGAAGTCCACCTACTATCTTATCACTGATACTTACCCTTCCAGAACAAACTTTGCAACACAAATTGTTTCCTAAAAATGTAAACAAAAGTGCCTTATCGAAAATAACGTTTCCCTCAAATGTGCTGGAAAAAGACACAGGTGAGGATTTAAAACCTATTTTTTTATTGATGCACTTATTCTGACCGATTCTCGATTTTATGACACTTCTGGATTTGTAGATGCAGGTAATATATTTAAATTATTACCCTCCGAATTCCCAGGGTAAAGTGAAGCCTCTTCCAAAACCATAAGATTTTGCTGGTTTCCATTAAATCTCCAATTTTTGGCCACTGACCTGAATTTCTTTTAATTTCACTGGAATTCCTTTTAAAATAATCTTTTAGAATTTTTAAAAAACAACCAAATAGCGGAAGAAAAAGAATTCATCTAAAATCAAAGCACAACGCTGTTAGCCAACGCTAAGGATATTCGTATAAAAACGTGGTTAAAATTCGCCGGAAAATAGTACGTAACCCACGGCAGCCAGCCTACCCGTTAGTGTGTAAGACTAACAAGGACTGCCGGGGAGAGAGAACCAACCTCAACCTCAAGAGGAACGCCGAGCACCGAGTCCCCAAGACATCATTTATTAAGAAGAAAACGATGCAGAAATTCACCAATTGAGTGATAAAAATAAGATACAACTTTTACAGAATATAAATAATAAAAATATTCAACAGAATAATAATACAAAACAAACTCAACTGGGACATGTGCCAGGAACATAAAAATATCAAAAAATGTAACACTAAACAACAAAAACGAATCCAAAACACACAAAAGACAAAACAGGAATATATGTACACACACCGTGGGTAAGGGGTAGGGGGTCTAAACACCTCAAAAGTCCCAAAAATAGTAAAACGAAATACTTCACTCTCATCCGTAAAAGCCACAAACCTACTATATCACATATAAACAAATCAAATAATATATAAATACGTAACAAAAACATAACACACCTTTTAATAGGCAGTTCCAAATACATATATTGAACTTTAAAAACAAAGATCAATAACAAAACAATACGGAACCATGGAACAAAATTAAAGTAAAAACAATTAAAAACAGATACAACGCAAAATAAACCCTAGAGTAACAAAAGGGAAGTAAACCAAAAGAAACCAACCAGAGGGAAAAACCACCTATTTTTTAATTCCTTACAAATTTGATCTGAAATTGAACAAATGTTTTCCAACCTGTATAAAGAATAACGATTTTTAAGGACATTCTTAAACCAACAAGTTTTATTTAAATCAGTAGGAGCAGTTAAATGAATAGCGGCCGTGAAAGGACAGTCGAATGCGAAGTGATCGGCATCCCCCAGACCGCCGCAGACGCAATTAGGGCTATCTATAATTTTAAATTGAAATAAAAAAAGAGGAAAATGACTATGTCCAGAAACAAAAGCAACAAACATCGGTTATAGGTCAAAAGATTAAAACCAACAGAAGGAACAAAATCGCGAACCCTTAAACACTTCCTGGAGTCCTCCCAATGTCGCTGCCAATTTTTCAAAACATAAGAACTAGAAAATTTTTTCTGAAAAGAATAAATGCAGGCACAAAAAGTTCCTGTCTTTCAACAATTGCATTCTTCGCATACTGGTCATTACCTGGGATTTCAGCGTGCGCTTTCACCCAGGATAAACTGACCGACCCGAATGCATGAAATATTTTTCTTTTGACTTCCTTAATATAAAACGTTTTTGAATTTGATTTTTAAAAAATTTGAATGGAAAGATAAACTATCTGAAAAAATATTAATTTTATAACCATTTTCCAGAGCCCAGCCAGCGGCAAAATTAATTGCTGCAAGCTTGGCCTGGAAAACTTAATTATAATTTAATAATTGAAACGTAAAATAATTAGTTAAAACATTATCTTTAAAAATACAAACCGTCGCTCCGACATTCCCATCAATACCGGAGCCATCTGTGTACACACGAAAATCAGCATTATCAATAGTAGAAGGAAACGCAATAATTCAATAATAATAAAATAACAGTATTTTCAATCAATACTGTTCATTTTAATAAAATAATCCAAATATTGAGTATTAATAAATTCATAATTATTATTTCTGTTAAACCAAATTTGAAATTTAATAAACAAACCTTTAGCAGCGATATGGAGAGGAGGAATACCCAGAAAAACGTTCAGGGCATTAGTAGGACAGGTCCTATAGGCTTTTGAAATTTTAAAAAGAGCCACACGCTGCACCGTGTGTAAAGTTCAAATTTGTTGTTTGGTAAAAGAACCACCCCAAACAGCAACTCCAAACAATAAAGAATGTTGTATAACAGTGGAGTACCAGTGCTTCAATAATGAGATACCGGTACACCAATTTGGTCCAGAAATACTATTAAAATTGTTAATTAAACTATAAACTTTTTTTATTTGAAAAAGAAATATGTGGTGTCAATAAAATATGTTATCAATATAAATCCTAAATATTTAAGGGTATTATTAAGTCTACTGTCCGGATGGTCCAACCTTTAAATGCCGGAAAATAGTAATCAAATGCGAGAAGAATTAAGTAGTACTTTTCCTACTCATCAGTTAGGAAAAATAAATTATTTCAGACGATTAAATCATGTAGCCCGTTTGCAGCATTCTGTCAGACGACGAGATTGGAAAAAGAGGTCGTGGCACTTTCAATGTTTACATTAAACAGCTGATTTATTTTCCTTCATAACTTTCATAATTATGGGAATTTTTTAACTCGGATTGTTTTAAATTGTTCAGAAAAGACTGGTGAATATTATATATTTTTTCCAAACATCCAAAATTTTCGAGATTTAAAAGTCATATGTCCCCTTAAGCGTAATGGAAGAATTTCGAGATAACAGCTAAATAACTATGTTAATTAATTCGGTCAATCAGTTTGCCGATATGAATAAACCTGTGAATTCGAGTTTCATTCAGCCCAAGTTTTGTGAAAATGCGATAATAAATACACGAGTTACAATGTGCCCCATTTTTTTGTTGATTGACTGTAGAATCAATTTTTAACAGGCGATTCAGTTGAAGGCAAGGCTTCGGCGATTGAAGAAAAATATTTTTGAAATCAAAGTTTCTATCAGCAATATTTGAATTAATCATCGTTCTACTAGGAAAAATTTATCAAAGTTCATTATAAATTCAGAAACATTTGGAATTATTGAACGAGTAATTTGAAGCTGCTGTGCAATCTTTCTAATTTTTAGCATTTTTTTAAAGTTTTCCTAACCGCCTTTCCTCTGCACACGATGTTTCTCAAACATTATTCACACACACGCGTTATGCTTGCGTGTTCTTGCATTCCCCCCCCACACATTTTTATGTTAATTTATTTATTGATTTATTTTTATATATTATTATTTTTAAGCCTTGTCGAGGGAAGTTGGTTGGAATGAAAGGTTTTCTTTTGTAAACGATTCGCGTAGTGAGTGGCGAAATAATATGCTTCCATGTTTTAATTTATGAACATTGAAAAATCGTTTTCTTGCATTTTCTCTCGCTCTTTTTCTTTCTCTTTTTGTCTTATGATCTTTTATTTTTAAATATATATTTTTATTAATATTTTGCTCGTTCTAAATATTTTTCAGTTTAAATATTTAATCAGAAAACGTTGGGAAAAATCTGTATAGTAGAAATTTTGAAAATGTATTAATTATTATTTGGTTTAATATTTTAAAGTTTAAATAAATATTCTTTTTCCAAACTTCTCGCGTTTCCATTCAAACCTTACTGTTATAAGGTACAAAAAATACTAGATTTGAAAGATTTAATTCAATAAGAAATTATTCGTAGGAGATTCATATTTGTTGGAGGAAGTTAGTGATAATATTTGTAGAAGAAACGGAGGCGGCCATATGAAAACATTTTGATCCCGAACAACGCCGGGTTATCAGCTAGTTATTAATATTTGAAATTTGAAAATTATTTTTCTACTGCATATTGACATAATGAACTAAATTCGTTGCAACTACAAGTTTCATAATATAGTGAGAATTCATTAATGTAAATTTATATTTCCGTATTTAATTAATTAATTAAGATTTCTTAAGTTTGAAGCAGAGGGTACTCAGATACCCTGGAGAATAGGTACCTGTGACCAAATTTTATATATTATTTTTTATACTTCAACAGGCGATTAGTTTCAAAAAGATTTACACTCCAATTAAAAGGATAAAGGAGACTGATATATTATATATATAAATATTGTTTCTTTTTATTAGAATAGTATAAGAGAAGAAAATTATAACTAGTTGAAACCGTAAATTCATAATCAATTCGTGAAGTTGCAAAATCGGTACATACCTGCCCTAATACCTGCACAATATCATTCTATTTGAAGAGATTCAATTAGAAAAGTAATCGAAAATGTTTTCATCTTATTGTATACAATCTTATAAAATCGTAATAAGGTCTTAAACTGAGAAATATATGTTGCATAGTTTTATCAATCTATAATATAAAACAGAAAATACATGTATCTGTGTGTGTGTTTGTCTCAACAACTCCTCCCGAACGGTGAACGGTGGCGACATGAAATCTGCACACCACATTCTGGGGTACATTTCTAGGCCAACTGTGCTGTTTTCAATTATCGGAATTAAGTAGTTCTTAAGGTATTTAATTAAGTAACGAAAATTCACAGCTGTTAAGCCTAATAATTAAAAGCTGTTCGCCAATAATTTCTGAAATATTTTTCGTACGATAATTATTTTTACACCATCTTAAAGAGCAGACAATTATCTTTTTAATAATATTAATTTCATTACACTAAATTGTTTTTTCTGATTGTTATTAACGTTTAAATATTAATTTTTTCGCAATTTCTAACAATAATTTTTATTGTTATAGAATTAATTTCAAGACAATTTACTGTTCCGCGTCCGTGCTTTTGCCAGTGTTACAGTTAAAACAGTAAACTCTCGCTACAACAATATCCGATGCAACGATATATCCCTCTATAAAAATACAATGCTGTAGTCCCGTTGAATTTGCATAGAGCATAATGTTAATCTCCCCTCAATATAATGATATTCTGTACAGCAATAAACCCCTGTACAACAATGTTTTTTCTGAATCTCAAAATCATTTTCTTCCTCTGTAACAATATTTTATGGAGGATAAGCAAACTGATAATGACGAAATGCAGAATTCAGATGCTGAAGAATGTATTTTGAGCCTTCAAAAGTCTTGAACTGTGCTTGAAGAAAAAAGTGGCAAAATGTCTGGAATTAACGTGGTGAAATCTTTAACAACGGATGATGATCCTGTATTTTTTGCAGGAGTTAGATATGGATAGAACATCTGTCCGAAATCACAGACGAAATGGAAAATGATGATAAAGAGGATGATGAGGATGATACAGATCCATCGCAATATTTATTGACATCCCAGGAATCTCTTCAATCAGTTCAGTCCCTAAGGGTATTTTTTTCAAGCCTTTCATCCACAAATGATTATCATTTTCGTGCATTTGACTCTATGTAAACCTTGTTAGTTGACTTAACAGTTTAAAAAATGAATAAGCAAATGAAAATATTATATTTTGTTCGATAAATAAGTTACTCAGGTATATGTGTATAGCTGAATTTTGAAATTTTTGCATGCTTTAACAATCATTAACACTCTGGTGATTCTTGTTTTGAAAAATGTATATAGTTGTATTGTGTCTACATTAAAAGAGCCAGAATTTAAGTTTTTTTATATCGTAATTATATCGCCCCTCGATATAACGATACATCCCTCTATAACAATATCTTTATTTGGTCTCCAAAGTATTATTGTAACAGGTATTATTGTATAAGAAAAAATTGTTTTGTTTAGACATAAACAACAAAGGAGACATTTTACTTCCGGTTTCCGGTTGTCGTAGCATTTACACCTTTTAATACGGTTGCACAAGAATCCAATAACGTTAGTGAATTATTCCCTCGATGTTTTGTTTAATTATCGTAATTTTTTAAATGATCCTATTCTGTGTGTGTTAAGCCTTCAAGGTTTCGTAGTTGTTTTCCTATCGTAGGAAGAGCACAAAGGGAGGGAAAAAAGATGTTTCAATGGTCTATTTGTTGCAAGAACACCTAAACGGAAATTAGTAATTATGATAAAAATATTGCTGTCTTTGAATAGTTACAGAAAGGTAGAATTTTCGCTTGCGCTTTTATTTAGTAGCGTGTACATCTTTCAAATTGTTTGCACAGTAATCCAATGACGTTAGTTATTTACTCTCTCTATGCGATGCTTCATTTAATTTTTGCAAATTTTTAAATGATCACAATGAGCATGTAAATTCATTCAAGGTTTTTGATTCCGGTGACTAACAAAAGGAGAAGACCTAAGGAGAAATATAAGGAACACTCTATGGCTTTTTTCCGATCAGCCACTCAGACACAAAAAAGAAGAGAATGGTACTTCGGACAGTGGTAATAAAATCCACGATGTGTAGGTGCTTCTGCTGTCGCCGTAACAATGACGAGGCAGAAAATATGTAATACCAAGGTATGTTAGATTCGTGCCATGTGGTTCAAAGGCCGGAGAAAAATCGAAGAGAGGGGTTGAACTGCTGGCCGTGGGATCAGATAACACGGGAGTGGACGAACGAAAACCGAAAGACGTCACTGCGAAAAACGGTTTTATTAAATTCAAAATATCAGAAGTAAAAGACTTAAAAATATTTTTATCCCGAGCAATGCTGGGTTGAAGAGTATATATTTGATATTTGCGTCATTGATTTAACAAACAGAAAAGTCGTAAGGTTTTTATACTACCAAATAAGATTGCGCTCAATTAAATATTATTGGACAAATCGAAAATAACAGTAGCACCTGTTTAACTAGAAGTACTGCAAAAGCTGTAACTATTCAATATCACGATTATTTCGATGAAAATAAAGACATAAAATGGTTTCAATGCTCGATTCACCTGCTAAACACAATAAAATGAGTGAAATTCGTTTAGAAATATATTTAATATAATATTTCTGGATGGTGGGGGGCACATATTATCCCACCTTTTTCTCCTTTTTCCAATAAACATCTTATCCGGGAAGAGGAGGTGAGGTTAACTCCCCTCCCTCATCACCCTTTCCCCCCTTATTCTTCGCTTTAACAGTCTTTGAAGAATTTTACTTGCTTTGCGGTTATTGCCAGCACGTGGTAGATCGGATTTATTTACTACTACACCTCCTCGGCTAACAGCTTTATCGCCGGGAATATAATTTCAATTGCATATTGTATGGATAATTTGATATTCACGGTTCCTTAAAAAAGTAATTTTAAACTTCAAATTGAGGTGGATATTTAATCTGTGTTCTTTCAGTAGTCTTGCTGCTGTTCTGTCTATCATCTACATGAACGTCCTTAATAGTGTCTAGTAACTGTCCATTTCATGCAACATCTAATCTCACGTTGTCAGTGCCAAATTCACTTTGATATTCCTCTTGCGAAATATACATTTGATTTCAGCATTAAATATCAAGTTTCATTGTATATACAGCGGCATGTTAATACATACTGATAAAAAGGATGAAAACATAGCAAACATAATCATTCAACTTACTAGATATATTTCCTAATACATGTAATGTCTCAGAGAGCATGATTTACAGATTCCACAAATTTCCATTTCATTTCACTTTTAATTAACCTTTTCGCATGGGCTCAATATTTTGAAATTGACTTTGTCTAAGGACTCTTTCAGATCGTGCCTTTCTCTAGGGGGTAAGAAAATTTGCACAGGGGGTTCGAGAAGAGGGGTGGTCACGAGTCATTGTGAGAAACGGTGAGTGATGAAAGGCTATTTGCACACACACCGATTTTTGCAGACCGGTTTGAAAATAGTCTACTTTTGCAGACGATGCGTTCCTTGCACACACGCTATTCGTGTCGACCGGTTTTGAAAATGCTCGGTTTTTTGCAGACGATGCGTTCTTTGCACACACGCCGATTCGTGTCGGTCGGTTTCATATCGGATGTACATCAGGTCATTCTCGAATACAGTTTTTTTTCTGAAGTTAAAATGAATCCAAAACGTATTGCTTCATTGTGGTTGCTTTACCGACGTCTCAGGCGTCGTAGGATTAAGCGTAATTACTGGGTTCATCCAATCAACCAGAAAAGGAAGCAAATAGGAATATTTCATACACTTTTGAAAGAACTTCAAAAGGATGAGAACAAGTTCTTCAATTTTTTTCGCATGAAAATACCATCATTCAACCAACTGCATCAACGGCTTAAAACCAAAATTCTTCGTAAGAATTTGAAAATGACAGTTTACATTATACAAAATTTAGGCACATTGCCTCGAAAGCCTATATTGGCTCATAAATTAATTACAAAGTTCAAGTGTTATTTAGTTCTTAAAACTAAACTAAATTTCAACTAAACAGAAATAAATACTAACTGAATTATTAAGTGAAATTAATGAAAAACAAATACTTGTTTAGTTTCCCATTTTCATCTATTAAGTTTTACTAAAATGTTTCTAATTTCATTTCCGATTATCGTTTTAGTAAAATGAAATAAGTTTTGGGATTACATTAAGAAATAAAAGTGAAGTGAAACGAAAAAATATTTTTGATTTTCGGCAGAAAATGTGTTTGCAACGTAGGCGGACACCTTAAAAATTGACTTGGCAATACAACCAAATTATAATGTGTTAATATTAAGAATTCTTGTGATAATAATCTAACACTGTAGAAAGCAAACACTTCAACATTCGAAAAAATATGAATTTCCATTTATTGCGTTAATAAATCAAAACTAAGGAAGAAACCAAGATGAAAACAACAAATTTATATTTATTTCTAAGGCTATCGGAGAGTAAAGTTGTTTTGAGAATTATTCTTATTTAAAAGCGAATTATGTTAAATGAAAAATTCATTAGAAAATTATGTTAAATTAACTATAACTAACTTTAAGGCACTGCAATTATTCAACAAAGTTTTATTAAGCTAATTAAAAATAAATAACAAAGCAAGTACAAAATTTAACTAAAAATAGAAATAAAAGTATGGAATGTATGCGGAATCATTAATATTATTTTAAAATTAGAAAAACCGACTTGTTCAAATGTAAATGCATATATATATATTCAGATACATCTAAATGTTAAAGCGCTTTGTCTTTTAACAAGCTTAATCCGCCACTGAAAACCATTATTTTTAACTATCCATTAAAAATTTCTTTGTGTATAAGTAATTTTCTCATTCTTATGCCTAAAATATCAATAAAGAAAAAGAAATATCCCTAAAAATATTGTTCAATATTCTTTTCAAATTGTTACTAATTTTATTATTTCGCCACGAGAGCGAAGTCGATCGGCTGTAACCGGTGTGTGTGCAAGGGTCAGAAGAATTACATATACTACTGGAAACGTCTGCAAGAAACCGGATGAAAGAAATCGGCGTGTGTGCAAGCGCCAGTAGATTTACATGTGTCACTGGGACCCCCCGCAGCTGCCGATGTCGGCGAAGCGCAGTGGCAATTCTCGGCATCCGATCGGTTTTATGTAGGCGCCGGTACGTGTGCAAGCTCCACCTGTTCTCTATACACTACTAATGGAATGTTGCAGACCGGTCTGAAACCGGTCGACACGAATCGGTGTGTGTGCAAGTAACCAAAGGGAGCGTCTTCCGTTGATAGCGGAACATTTACGCCTCTCTTTAAAAGTACACAGGTTGGGGAACTTATGATCAGCGATGGAGAATGAAAATGAGACTCAACGCCTGTGTTAAGCGAAAACACCCGCCGGACTTCGGGTCAGTCGTCAAAGTGCACCCCGAAGAGTGAATGGTGTGAGGTCCTGAAAAGCACCCGCAAACTTCCCCACGGAAAAAGTGACCGGGCCTCCCAGGTCGCTAGGAGAGAGCGGCTGGAGAAAGGGTCCGACAAAGCCTTCCCAGATTGCGTCATCCCGGAGGGTCTCCGTTTGAAATTCACCGCCATTTGACCTCGAGTGGACACACACGGAGCAAAGATGCATTGCGTAGGCATAGCACCAATGCGATTGAGGAGTTAAAGACATAGTTTTGTGATTGGGAGAAAAGGTCCCATCTCCTGCAAATGAGGAGCTGAACTTTTGACCCCGCCTAAAAAGGGCAGGTCCCAAGGAGGGGTTTTAAACTGGAACGAGAGAGGAATTGAGATGATGATCGAGATCGAGACAGGGTTCTTTGGAAGAACCGGAGAATTAAATTCTCGTGACGGAGAATTTGGGGAAGCAGTTCTCAGGCTGAGAAGTTGCTGTACCGGGCCGTGTCCCGTTTAACCTAAGCCAACCCTTGGTTGTGTATCACTCATCTCGAGTGAGAAGTTCTTAGGAACTCGGATTGAATTAGACGTGCCTTACGTCGCTACGAATTAACTTCGTGTGATTTGATATAACCCGTGAGAGGTTATCTGTTAGAAATCTGAGCGGATTCTTCCCTCAGATCATTATTCCGGACTTCGGACTCATACTCGTCTAGAGTAGAACTTTTAGAACTTTCTGCATTACCTCGAGTGAACTCGTGAAAATCTGCGAACTGTATCCAGATTGTTTTGACTTGTCTTATGCTATCTCGTCCTGAGTAAGCGGAGTTGTATTGAATGGATATTAATTTGTATATTGTGTAGAAATTTATTTAATCAAGAAAATTTCATTAAATATTAATATCTTAATATGGCTGTGTCGTCTGGTGAGTCTTTCATAGCTTAGCATCGCTGAGCTAAGACCCTACAATGGCCAATTATCCTGTTGTGTACCCATCTAAACGAGCTGACCATATATGTGGTGAAAATTCCTTCCCTCCCTGGGATTCTGAGATTTGTCACATGCCCCCACAAGGGACTGTAGACGCATATGATAGTTTATGTCACAGCCCACGCGAAAAGTTTAATAAAAATTCCAATTAAAATGTCAATAAACTGATCCGAGGTGCAGATTCCAACCCTCCAAATGTCGTGGTTCTATGTCCAGCCGTCCGCTATTTACAGCGCCAGCACACACATTCTCCTTTATTATAATTAGTGATTAATTAGTCTTCATCATTTTCAATTAATTCTTATTGAACCACTTATTTTAATTCAATGGAACTCACTTGTTTGATTTACGTATGGTAACTTCGGGGGTGACAATGCACTCAGCATTACAGAGCCCCCGATAACAGAAGCTGCAAAGCGATATCACACGGAAGGATTATCGTGGTCAGTTTCCGTGGACACGAGGGTACTGCCACCCGCCATAAATTTTTGTAGCACGTGAGGCATTGAGACAAACGGTCAGAATGGATTTCGGTTTACGTTGCGGCATTCTTGGCGAACTACGTCACAGTCAAAGTCACACCTGATTGGTTTGAATTTTTTCTGCTGACGATTTTCCGTTACCATCGTGTGCATTTTAAAGCCGGTTGAATACAGTCCCTGATTTACGTCATCTTGTCTGACCAGTCACGTGCTACATACTTTTTCGACGAGTGGCATTACCCTAGTGTACACGGAAACAGACCACGATAAGCTGTCTGTGTGATATCCGCTTAAAGCCCTAGACCCACGATCAGATAAACCACAGATTTCGTCTGCGGTGCGCGTTACTTCCCATCGTCCGAACGGAAAGATTCGATGTCGCTCGGGGACTTGTAGGAGCATCTGTGGTTTTCCGAGTTGTGGTGGTAAATATCTGAGACATCAAAGGGCCAGGCGGCGCCATTTCATCCGCTCACTAGGGCGCTGTGGAGATATTTGCCAAGCTACGCGCCGGAAGACCGGCGCGTCTGTTCGAATTCCACCGATCAAAGTCCACAAATGCGAACCTCGAGCTTCTCAAAGTTTGGCCAAGCCACACGCCGTTGGAACAAGGCTTAAGCAAGTACGCAGACGACTAGAACAGATAGGCCAGTTGACAGGAGGGGGAAGATAGAGTTTATAAACATATTATTATATCGCTCGCTTTGTCGTCTATTATAAGGAATTAAAACATGCTTTATTTTTATCAAGTTTTCGATTTTAAAAATTAAGAAAATAATTTTTTAAAAGTTTTCGTTCCTTTTATAATTTTGTAAGGTTTTATATGTTATATCATTAATAAAAAATTGTGTTTTTTTTAAAACAACAAATATCATGGTGTCAGTTTTCTGCGAAATGATAAGCAATTCAACCTCCGGAATCCGAACTATCTGGAGTTGACCTCTGTTCGGATTTCGGAAAAATTGGATCATTCGGGAAAATCGGTGAAATGCTCTTGATATACCAAATGCTGTATAGCATAGACTTTCCGTGCTGTTGTGTTCGTGGATTCAAGATTGAAAGCGCGTTAGCATTAGTAACCGACAGACTTTTATTTTCTTATTCTAAAACTCTAAATTTAGCGATTGAGTATTCTAAGTCCCAGGGTTGGCCCCAGAGGGAACACAAGGAGGCCAGGGCCCCCTTCGGGGATGCTGTGCCCCCCATTGGGGAAAAGTTTTGTATCCGTTTGGGGAAACGTTTTGTACGTGGTATTCAACCGTCGTTGATAAATAATATTCTGGAGAAAATTTGAGATCAATTTCATTACATTCGTCCCCTCCATACAGCTGGTCGTGCCCTCTCGTCGGGGAGACCGTGCCCTCCGTCGGGAAAATCGGGACCCCCGTGGGGCAAACTCTAGCGCCATTCCTGCTAAGTTCAAGTTATGTTGCAAGTTTACATAAATTTATTTTTTCTTCTGTGGGTTTATATAGAATACTAGCAGAGTACCCGGCGTTGTCCGGCCTTTTTTAGGTCAAAATCTTTTGTAAGACAGGAATCTGAATTATTATTTATTAATAACAAACATTTTATGAATTTTATATTTTTGCGAAAATATTTTGCGAGAATCTTTTTATGAAAATATTCATAGATTAATAGTACGATTTTTTTTAATTTGTCTAATTGGATATTATGCATTATTACATATATTTCTTGCATTTTTAGTCATTTTGTGGAGGGCATCTTATTATTTAAGAACCCTGACATAAAATTTCCATGCTAATAGATGTATTTGCATGATGTATTTCAATGACTGACCTCCATTCAACCCAGAAAATTTCTACATACGGCCCATTTCTCAATACAGTAATCTATTTTTGTTTTCGTTGAACATTGCTGGAGTCATTTTTAAAATAACAATTTAACATTTAATGTGTCTACATCAACTAATGAAACATATTTCGCCAAAATTGCTCCAGCCGTTATAAATAAACATTTCCACATATCTTATCTGTAGTTCCCATCCTACAGGATTGATTAATAAAGATTTAACCTCTCCATATTTTTAGTTCGACATTTTGAAAACTGCGAATTATGCTTCATTTTCTTTTTATCCCATTTCAATCTAATTTTTCTATTTGTATTTAAGAGACATTGACCCAACACACTCTGAAGGCTTAGGGCTTATTTACCCCCAATAGTGCTTCATGTTGATTAGAAAGTAATACTGTAATGCTTCGGGGCTCCAAAACGCTTAACTTAGCAGATGTCACGCGGAGCTTGGCGATATCTCTTTTAAGGCCGATAGGGAGCACTACCTTGAGGGCATTGAACCCAGAGGTGTCTGTGAACTTGGCCACCGAAAACGAGGGACAGGGAGTTTTGGGGAAAGTAGGAGCGAGGTGGGATTTCGCCTGCTCTGCACGGTAGCTGCTTTGGGTGTTCTATTTCTCGTTGAGGAGAGTGGAACTACCGGATATATATGTGATTCTCGTTGAGGAGAGCGAGAGGCCACTTCTGAAAGATTAAATAACATTGGTGGAGATTCCCAATAAAGGATTTGGCTTGCAATCAAGTTTCTTTCATTTCAAAGAACCATCGAACATCACATTGGCGCAGTTGACAGGATTGTCACTGAAAGAACTGGTGTTTTTTTTTTTGTTTGTTTGTTTTTTTGTTTCTCCCCTATCACCGTACGACAAACCGATCATGGCGTTCCTCTATAAAGCAAAGAAGACTTATATGCGTGCCGTCGCTGAGGAATTAGGAATAGAGGTAACAGAAAAAATGATTAAGCCGCAAATAATTAAAGCAATTATGACGAGCGAGCATTTTGAAGAACAGCTTGTTTCAAATATGCTGGAAGAGGAGGAGGTAAAGAGTAAAGAAGCTTTAGAAGTTGAAGAAAAGAGAAGAAATGATTAAATCGAAGATAGGAGAAAAAGAGAGCAGATGGAAATTGAAGATAAGAGAAGAAGAGAGCAGATGGAATTCGAACTGCAGAAGCTGCGATTAGAAAACGAAAGGTGTAGAAGTGAGAGCGATCGCGTAGTGACTGCTGAGTTTAACGCAAAACCGAAGATCCATTTGCATACGATCTTGCAAAAGTTTGATCCAAGATCTAACGACATAAACTTGTATCTTATCCTCTTCGAGAGACAGGCAAAAAGAGCAGAGATTCAGAAAAAATATTGGGTTTCATATCTAATTGGATTGTTACCGAGTGAAATGTCGCAGATAATCGCGAGAGAAGATGAGGAAGTAACTGAAGATTACGAGAAAATAAAGGCCCTGCTATTGAAGAGATACAAGTTAACACCGGAAAGGTTTCGACAGCCGTTTGTGAATCACAATAAGGCACCAGAAAATACGTGGACCGACTTCGCGTGCGAGGTAAAGAATTACTTCCAGGAATGGATTCGAGGATTAAACGTAAAAACTTTTGAAGAATAATCCAACGTGATCATTACAGAGCAGATAAAAAAAAAGGTATCGGCTGAGATTTACGACCATTTCCTAGATGAATGGTCGCAGTTGAAGATCCCCGAAGAGTTTGCTAACAAGTTGGATGATTTCGAAAATGTTCGAGCGGATAGAAAGATGGAAACTTCTTGGAGAGATCAGCCAGGGGAACGTTTTACTTATGACTGCGAGGAGCAGAGAAATACAGCAGATTGCAAGTTTCGCTCGTCCCCGGTAAAAGAAGAAAAATACCGGGCTCCTAGAAGAGAACAATACAGCACAAGGATTAACACGCGTAAAGACTGTTACGTCTGTGGATTATCCCATCTAGCAAGAGATTGCCCAGAGAGGTATCAAGTATCAACACCGAATAAAAAACTAAACCGAGACAATGATGTACCAACAACGGAAATACAATCGTACCGTTTGAAACCAGGGATGTCTTCTCATTTACCTGCAAATATATCCATTAATGCACTACAGTATGTCACCACCGTAGTGGTCGAAAAAGAAGTAAAAACTCTGATTGATTCAGGAGCCCAGATACCGGACATCAACGGAAAATTCTTATCACAGGGGAAAATAACAACAGGTAAAATTATACTTACCAGCGCGTTTGGAGAGAGAATTGAAGCCGGGTTGGCGAAATTCCAGGTCTCATTGAAGAGTGATCATAAAGACAAGTTTTATCTCCCCATTGAGATACTTGCAGCGGTGTCCAGTAGGATTCAAGAGCAGTTGATTATCCCAACGAATATTTATCAACTACTCAGGAGCTCCACAAAAGACGGCGGGGAAAGGAAAACAGAATTATTACAGGCAAGGTTAGCCATACAAAGAACGAATGGAGAACGAAGCGTATCGCGAAACGGAGGTTTTGGAGAATTAAAGAAGGAAATAGAGAGACTGAGGGAAAACTTGGAAAGACTACAGCGACAAATAAAACCGTCCGAAAATGAGGCAGTAAGCACTGACAAGGGGTCAGAGGACATTGAATCGGAGCAACCTGAACGTTGTATAACCGGGAATCCACTAAAAGCCACAGCGTACGGACCTGCCGATAGTGAAAATAAAGATGGACATTCAAATACTTGTATAAGTGACGATAAACTTTCTAACGACGAAATCATCGGTAAACTGACTCCAGCATGGATGCAGTCCAGTTCGACGAGTCTACTGGGCCTTTCGATGGAGGGAAGCAGGAACATATCAGGATCAAACTGTATGACTGTGAGTAAAGTTTAAATTTTTCTTTTAGGTATCAAAGCTATCCGGAAATGTAGGGAGTTATCTATGCATCTGTATTATAGAAATTATTACATTTTATATGTGTTTTTTTTAATTTTTTTTAATATAATCTACTGCACAACTGTTTTAGAAAGTTTTTTTGTGTGTATGTCGTAGTTGGGTTCATTGATTAATTAATGTTTGACAATGAAGTTCTATACATAGTTTTCTTACTTTACTCTTTAATCTTAAAATATGCAAGTGTGCGATGTGTAAATAGTGTTCAAAAGTTTATGTGTATTAATGGGTACTTCAGTTATTCCAGGTGCCAAAGTATTTAAGTTATTTGAACGGCATTCTGTAAATTGAGTTCGAGATGGTTTGAATGCCCATTTATTTAATACTAGATTTATTTCAGCTGTGAACGGCGTAACAACAATCTGTATGAGAGATTATTGTGAATTTCTGTAAGCTAGGGTTTATTTACAAGTTCCAGAAATGTAAGACCAGACTAGTATAAGCACTTTATTATACTGTGAAGAATAATTGTTTTATGTTCGGTATACTATTTAGCCAAGGAACGCAAGCCTGTTTCAATCCTTTGTATATTATATGTAATTTAGAAAATATAGCTTCCTTCACACGTAAATTTGAATGTATTCATCGTATTTAACATGTGCATTAAGGTAACTTGGAATTCTATATTAATAATGGTAGAATGTTTTATGTGTCTATTTAATATATTGTGTGGAATTACTTGTTATAGTTCTGAATGGTGCAATGTGATCTGGATCCCCAAAGATGAATTCAGCTCTGTGTTGCCTGAAAACAGTGCAACACAAATCTTGCGGGGAGGGTGTAGTGCTTCGGGGCTCCAGATCGCTTATCTTAGCAGCTGTGGCGTGGAGCTTGGCGACATCTCTTTTAAGGCCAATGGGGGCACTACCTTGAGGGCATTGAACCCAGGGGTGTCTGTGAACTTGGCCACCGAAAACGAGGGACAGGGAGCTTTGGGGAAAGAAGGAGCGAGGTGGGATTTCGCCTTCTCTGCACGGTAGCTGCTTTGGGTGTTCTATTTCTCGTTGAGGAGAGTGGAACTACCGGATATATATGTGATTCTCGTTGAGGAGAGCGAGAGGCCACTTCTGAAAGATTAAATAACATTGGTGGAGATTCCGAATAAAGGATTTGGCTTGCAATCAAGTTTCTTTCATTTCAAAGAACCATCGAACATCACAATCGTTATAGACAGTATCGTTATGCAAAGGTTTCACTGTTTACAGAGTGTTCCACTAATGTCCTTCTGCCCCACATTAACTTGAGAACGGCGACAACTATTGGCACAAACTTGGTGTCTAGGTACAGTAAAGTGACCAAGGCCTACACGTTGAGATCGGTTACCCCAGTAGCACAGAAATATTATATAATATTTGCACAATGTTATACAATATTATGAACACCGAGGAACACCGAATACAGTAATAAAGTATTGTATTGTATGTGTATCAGTATTTCCGAGATGCTAAATTTTCACAAATAATATAAAAACAATGTTTATTTATAAAAAACTTCATTTTAACTCAGGATATCACTCGATTGGAGGTTTTATTACAAAAACACCACTGGAACAATTAGTCTTTAATATACTGAATATTATATCATACTATACAATACAATGCATATGATATTTTGATTTCTACATTAATCAGCATTGTTCAATATTTTAAGGTGAAGTTATTCGACAGATGGCAGCGTGATAATACCGCAACACTATATTAATCAGCGTTGAATAATATGTTCAAAAAATATTTTACAAAATGTTCATTTGAATAGTAATGTTTACACAATCATTTTGTTTTACTGTATATAAAAGGCGGGCCGGATTCAGCTAATGAAGTTAACCATAAAACATCTCTCACATATGGATTATCTATTGTTCTGTGAAAAAAAATTGAGCGTTATTCTCATTGTAAAAATATGCACGTGATTTTTTGTTGCGAATCTTGTATTTGATTTTGAATCAATACTCTAATTTTAAATGGCGTCTCTTAATACATTGAAAGAGGAATAAATAAATTTCAAAATCATTTTAAAGCCTTTCAAATATATTATTATAATTACTTTTTAACCTTATTGCCTAATTAGCAATCTTAGATATAAGAGCTAAAATTGCTTCCTCTTTGACTTCAAATTTCATGTTAAGCTCGAAATTGTAACGATGAAAGATAATTTAATTAAAAAGACTATTCAGAATTAATTGTGAATGTACCTGAAATTTCGTAGAGATTCGAACTCTGTTACTACATTTTATTATCATCATTTACGCTTTCTACTGCAAGTCTCTCTGGCTCAGTGGTACGTTGCCGGTTTGCTAAGCAAAATGTCCCGGTTTCAAAGCTCCCTGTAAGTAGAGGTGTTCAAAAATAACAAAGTGTTCCTCGCGGAATTAAGTGATTAATATTTTTCCATGTTTCTAAAATGTATTTTTAAAATATTCAATATATTATTATATTATATTATATTATATTATATTATATTATATTATATTATANNNTATTATATTATATTATATTATATTATATTATATTATATTATATTACTCAGTATAGTAAATATTATTTAATATGGTGTAATATTATACAGTATTATATGAAATTATCCAATATTATGAAAAAAACACTGTACAGTATTGAAAAAATCTTACGTTTTACACTGTTTCAATATTGGGAAAAATATTGTACAATATTACTTTTTCTAATTTTATGATATAAGACAATATCTTGTGCTACCTGGGTACAGCGCCACATGGCGGCAAACAACGGAGTTAGCGTTCCTACCTCGAAAATAGTACAGGATACGGGGAAAAAGTCAACTTTAAAATTGCAGAGAATTATCGATTTAATACAAAAAGACACCTTGGAGACATCGATACGAGGAATAGAACACTTAAAACGCATAGTTGTTTGTTCGCAGTTTCCGAAATTGTGATCCCATAAAACATGGACAAAAGGAGAAAATGTTATCTATCGGACAAAAATGACCCCAATATACTTTTTCCTAAGGGAATAATTCAAACAGCAGGTGTATGCAACCTTTCCGACAACATTGCATTACGTTCGATGACGCATTACTATTGCTTGTGCCAGCGTGCCAAATGATATGCTACACGTGAAATTCAAAAAAAGGCCCAGCTCTGCATCGTAACTGACGGAGAGCATTTCGAACACAGAAAATAAAATATCTGCTGAAATCTATTTTTCAGTTTTTTTCTAACGTTTTTCTGGCGCAAGAGTGTTAGAAATCGCGACCAAACAAATGCGCATTTTACACGTTTTGTTCTTAGCATTATTACGCTCAATGTGTCTTTTCGTACTAAATCAAAGACACTCTACAATTTTATAATTGACTCCTTTCCCGTATCTTATACCGTTTTCGAGATAGGAACGCTAATTCCGCTGTTTGTCGCCATGTGGAGTTGTAACCCAGGTAGCAATATTAATTTGCAGCAAAGTTGCAGCAATCTTGCTTTGCAAATCTTCAAGCTTGCAACAAATTTGACACGACAAGAGTGCAAGCTTGAACAGAAATGGCGCTAGAGATTGCCCGACGGGGAGACCTGATTGACCGACAGGGGGACAAGTGTAATGAAATTGGTCTCAAATTTTCGCCAGATTATTATTTATCAATTACAGTTAAATACCCCGTGCAGAAATTTACCCCGACGGGGAGGCCCGGTGCCCTCTCTGGCGCCACCCCTGAGCTTGAAACAAGTTTACGTAAACGAGTTAGTCACCACTCGTCAAACTTGGCACAAGCTTGCGGCATCAAACTCATTGCAAACTATAGCAAAAACAGAGTACGAACACAACCTCGGATTCGAACCCGCAACTGCTCGTTTCTCAAACCTGTCGTCCTAATCATTCAGCCAGCCACACGTTGCGAGGAGAAAATAGATTGCGCTAATAAATCATACATACGATTTATTTTAAACTATTTTCTTAATTTCATTAATTTTTTAAATTTTGTGTTGAGAATATGATTTGAAGTCAAAGAGAAGCGATTTTCGCTAATAACTACGTTTTGCTCGTAAAATAAATTATGAAATTAGGGTACAAAAGTAATTACTTTTAAAATGGGACAAAATGTAACATTATTTTTCAACAAACATTGACTGTTTTGTTTATAAACGTTAAAATTTCAACATTAAGGAAAAGGCGATATAGTTTTCTTTATTTAATAAAAAGATTGAAAATGTTTCAATTTTTTTTTTATAAAAAAATTAATTTTTTTACAAATTTTCATTGATTTATTGAATTAATAAAAAGAAGGACGGTCTAGAAGATGCGATTAAATATCGGATGTTTTTTAAAACAGAGACAAAGATTATCAGTAAGTGTGCTATCATCTTTGCAGCAAACTTGTTTTGCAAGTGGGTTGGTCGATTAGGCTTTGTTACTTTGCCGGACGTTCGCTGCAAAGTTGCCACACCAATTTTGTCATGACAAGATAATATCAAGAAAAATCAAACTTGCTGCAAGTGTACATGCTATCTGGGAATTGATCTCACCGTGTAGCGCAAGATCACTTTACTACACCTAGACACCAAGTTTGTGGAAATAGTTGTCGCCGTTCTCAAGTTAATGTGGGGTGGAAGGACTTTAGTGGACCCCTTGTATATTTCCCTCAAAACACAACTTTTGGACAAGTTCCCTTCTTACAACTATTTATTATAGTATGTACAGATATCTAACTTACTTTTTCTCTACAAAATTAACCGTTGCATAGTTATGTTTTAAAATTGTCCTTTGTTCTTGAACAAAATATTTTAATAACTAAAATAACGGAATAAAAATTTTTGGGTTTGTCTATACTTTCGCAGATCTTTCAATAAAAGTTGGACAGATATTTAGACTACGAAAACTTCATTTCTAGAATAATTGAATTGAACATATTTTTGCTATACGTTTCTTTTCTTTTGTTATCTTTACGCAAAAAAAAAAAAAAATTCTATTACGCTACCAGCGTATCAAAAACTGTAATTGCTTGGCAGAAAAATAATTTTAAAAAACCGTGGCTTTAAACATTATTGGAATCAAATATGAAAATAACCAGTCATTTAGTTCCATGCAATACGTTTATTACTAGAAAAGGGAAGCAAAGCGAAACAAAAACTCGTGTTCAATTAAACAGTTATAACAGGTTACAGTTAACATTGCACGCACAAACACTTGACACCTAGTTTATAAGAATTAACAGAAAATAAAAGCTCAGTAGATAACTTTTCCTTTTTTAAATTCTGCATAAATTTGTAGTGTAAAAAATACCCCACATACATTTTTAACATAGTTGCGCGGAAAACGAGCTTGAACGAATGAAAAGAAGTTTAGATCCTGATAAAGAAAATGCACTGTTGGCAACACAAAAGTTTCCGTTTGTGCTGTACCGCAGAGAAGTTACCTTACGTCGTCAATTCTGTCAACCGACTTGGAATTTTTTGCGTTTGTTTAAACTTGTTTTCAGTTTTCTTCTTAAATTTAAAAATTGTCGTATAAGAGTCTAAATGATATTTATTGTCGAGGTAAATCCCTTTGTTTTTATTTTCATCTGTATGAAGTTTTAATGTAGAATTTCGGTTTCGTGAATGTATGTGATTAGTTTATTAATGCCTTGTTTCAAAAGATTTTTTTCTATTCAGTAACAAAAGTAAAGTTATTTGTTCATAGTGGATTACTTCCATTTCCTTTGTAGGAGAATTCACGTTATTATACACGAAAACTTGTAAATATATTTAAGAAAGTTGTAAAATTTTTATTATATAATTTATTTTTGTCATATAAATTCCTTTGTGACCAAAATGTTCGGCTTCTTTTCAGTGAGATGCCTCATACTAAATATATAATAATGCATGCTGGACCTGAAAAGTTTGGAAGGAATTTTATTTTAGCGAATTTCTATGCTGAATCTTTGAACTAAGAAAATTCTGGAATAATTTAATTTCAGAATAGGGCTTTAATAGTTGATTTGCTAGGTACGGAGCGAAACTTGATTTTTTTTTTTTTTGGCGAAATTTCGCTAAATGTGGTAAGCCCCTGGCGAACAGTAACATAGTAAATGTGTTAACATGGCGGACGTTTGGCGAGTTTTTCATTTGGCGCCAGCTTGGCGAGAGATGTACCGTACACTTTGGTTTGGTTTTTTATGCCATAAGAATTAATGAATAATATTTTTACTCTATGCTGAATACAAGATATCCATGATGGCATCAAAGTTGTGTTATCCTTAGGTATACCATCAATATCCCATAAGGTTGTGCTACTAGACATTTTTAACTGTGGCAATTTACCTAGTATAGGTATGTGGAAGCAATTTGCCTTAAAGTAGTTTTTTTTTTTTAATTTATTTTTTGGTCTCTTGTAGATTGATATTATGTTATGTTATTGTGGTATACTGTTCTTTTCCATCATCTTATGATTGGTTTCAAAATGAAACATTGAAACAGATATAAATTTATGGGCGGAAGTTAACATCTTGTTGAGTCTCAAATATCTATCCTCATTAAAAAAATAAAAATTTTCTCTAATAAATAAAGAATAATTTACTTTTTTCAAGGTAATGGACTTATTCAAAGAGTAAAAACTGACAGACTCTTTTATCTTTATCACCAGTGTAATCATTTATCTATGAAGAGTTAAACAAGTTTAAATAATTTTTGAAAGAATTAACCCTATGTTTTATGTTGTTTTGCTTATTTTAAAAGTATATACATTCATGCTGTACCGTAAAAATGGTTTTATGTAGAAATTATAAATTTATCTTAAAATGTATACACAATTTTCTTTCTTTGACTTCCATTTTCTGTAATACATTTTTTTAAATATCCATTACAGTACATAAGACACATTTATAAAGTACTGCCTTATACCAAGAGATAAGATTTCTGGACTGAATTTCAACTACATTAGGCTGGATAGTTAAGAGTCTCCAGTATGTTATTTTTACTTGGTTTAAGTTTTAGTTCTGTGATGCACTTCATTGGGAGTCATTTACTGGTGACTCTGGAGCTGTATCTGGCTCTTTTAAAGTTAGTAAATAATACATCTTTGACAAAATAAAATATTAAGTTCATTTAAAAGAATATATTTCAAATAGTTTGTTCACTTTACTATTGTTGTTTACTTTTTAAATCCTTTCTTTTGATTACATGAATTAATTGATCCATAATACATGATAAAAAAAAAAAAAACTCTCCTTAGCACTTATTGATTTGATAATGAAACAAAAATGAAATTCAACAACTAAGATATCATCATCAGTGTATATTGTTCTCATTTTTTTTATGAAGTATATATTTTATTATTAATAAAAGTTGAAAAGTGCAACGTTGAAAGTAAATGAACATTGAAATAAAGTATTGGAATTCATAATGTTCTGTTTAATGGAAAAAAAATTATAAATTGCATGTAAGAATGTTTAAAATCTGTTTTTTTTAGGAGTTATATTTCATAATTATAACTCTTGTAATGTTGATAATAAATAATTTATATGCAATATATTTTATTGTAACACATTTAAACAAAGCAAAAATAAACTAATTTAAACAATGAAGAAAAAAAGCAAAAATGTTTATAAATCATAATTCAAGTTGCTGACTTTTGGTTCCAAAAATATTATTTTGGTAAATATAATACTAAAAATGTCTATTTACAAAAAAAATGGTCATCCCCTTCTGCCCTTTTTTTAATGTGTTTAATATATGCTTGAACTTTCATTGCAATGTTATAAAAATAAAGGAAATGAGAATACATCTTTAATCATTTAATTAAACTAGTACTGGCTGCAGTTTCAATTCAGCTGTGTTTCTTCAAAAATTTAAAGTTTCATTTAGACATATATATTTTTTTTATAAAAATCTATAGATTCTCATTATATAATAAGAGACAAGATGTATGATTTAAAGTTTCATGGTATGTGAATAATTTAGAGAAGTTATTTTATCCAAATTCTTCATAAAGTGCATTCTCATCTATGCAGTAGTATTGATAATTTAATAATCTATTTTGCACATATAAATTATTCCATTATGAGACAACCCATAATGTTGTCTCATCTCTTTCCAACTTTCTGCACTTTTGGAAGACAAAACCTGTTTCATAAGGTAAGAGCATCTGAAGAATGTAGTAATCCTCTAAAAATTATTTTTTTAATCTATCATAATAACTAAATATTTTAGAATCATTTGAAAGATACCTGATTAGTTGTATCACCTTTTATAATACATGAATATGCAAGCATTGAAATAGATTGGACCTTTGGTTCTTTCTGTCTCGAGAGAAGAACTATAGAAAGTGCTGAATTTCATTAACACACTTTCCTTTTTTATGATGCAAATTTTTCTTTTGTCACCTTTTCGGTTAATATCATTTGTGAAAATAGAGACAAATTGGACCTGAATATTGCAGTAACGAATCCTAAAATATTACAATAAATTGATTCATCTGAAATCAAAAGCAAGAAATTTGCTGGAATCCTATTTGGTTCTGAGGGTTGAAATCCAGAAGTTGGAACACACTCTTATTAAAACAGTGCCAAGTCTCCAAAGCAAGATGGATGCTAATGGTAAACAAACGTGCATCGGTCACAGTTAAAAGTTAATTGTTTAAAGTTTAATCTTGTTTTGAACCCATTGCATTTCTGGATTGTCGTTGCATTATCTCCCATTTGAAATGTAGAATTTCAACAGAACTATTGGCTTTCCTAGCTCATAGAATGTAAGGAATTTGTTTCTTTTAATTATTCTAATGAAGCAGTAGAAATTGTTCTCGCGATGCCTGCAGCATATGTTGTGGGCACCGGGAAAATTTTTTGAACTTAAAAAAACATGGGCGGCTTCGCTTTCAGCAAAGCGGGAACCTAGTAGCTTTGTGAATGTATGGAATCAGCTTCTTTTAATTACTCTAATAAAGCAGCAGAACAAGTACTAGTAAATTAAGACTTACTTGGTTCTAATATTTGCACTTGGGAGGAAACGCTCTAACTATATCTAAAAGAAAAATGAACAATGCGGTGCATCAATGAAACCATCACGCAGGTGAAGACAGCATTTCAAGTGATGATTTCCCAAATTTGACAAAGCAACTTCAAAAATTCCATGCAAACAATTTTTAATATAAGGCAGAGAAAAAAAAATCTCTCGATTTTGTAATCGGAGAAATATATAATTACTAAATAAATCAAAATTCTATTTTTCATTTCTTTCCTATTTGAAATTATCCTAATTAAAATATATCTTATTTAATTAAATATTTAATAAATGTTTTTAAGTTTTATAATAATCCGCGTATTATGTAAACAACTAAAAAATGCGAAATGTTTGCCATGACGTAAGCAATCTGGCCAATGGGTTGCCAATGGAACTAATCCACTTTATTCGTCAGGTAACCATATTGGCGATGAAATCACGTGTGTTCCAACTTCTAGATACCAACCGTTCTAAGTCTAGTGTATATTGTGAATGAATGGTTAATCAATATTATTAAATAATGTCAATGTTCCTTATGTTTATGAAATTCCAACAGAAACGTCATGGAAATTATATTATAGAAGCCATGTTTTAAATAAAAGGGATATAATATTAAAAGTGATTTTTGAAAATTACTCAAGATTTGATTTCTTTTGTAGTATACAGAGAAAAAAAGCTTTTTAGGAAAAAATCAGCATTGAAGTCTTTGTCCAGTAGGAATATAGATGATTGATTGGAAAGAGAAAGTGTTTAACATGTAATTTGAATTAGGTTGAAATTACTTGGAACTCATATTATGGAGCAATATACATGCTTTATATCATATCCTAATTTTTGGAAACAATCTGGAGTGCTCATAAATGTTGGCAAAAAAAATTATCTGTATGATTTCAAAAGGAATTTAGACTATCTTTTTGAAATGATGGCAGTATTTTAATTTACTGATCATAACTCTGTACATGTTGAATATATAGAAAATCTGTAAAAATATCACTGATACTTTTATTCACTTTATTTATGTATGCACTTTCTGAATTGATTTCATGTTTAAATTCAAAAGGATACTTAATACAAAAAAATTTTTAAAATAACTTTTGAAAAATTGTTCTTATAGTTAATTGATTACTCCTTCAAATCATGTCATTACTTGTATAGATCATAGCATTTTTTGTTTTGTTTTTTCCCCCTTAATTTAGGAAATATCCATAGGTTGAAATAGAACTTGATATTATAATATCAAGCTCTATATATGTCAAGAATCCATACTTGAAGGATTGTTATAAAAAATTATGGGCATGGGTTGGTCTTGAGTGGTTCACCACATCTCAATTGGAAATTTATATCAAATGGAATTTTAGTTGGGATTGTTGAGATAGTGGGAAATATTAATGTGTTGTTAGGATACTTTGTTTTGTCTCCATAGCTGTGTTTATTGTTACTTTAATGAAAATTATAAGTAAAAGGGAAATTATTCTCATCTCCTTTTATAGAAAGCAAGTCCATTCCAGGACTTTGTTATCCCAGCCCTGGATCAAGAAACATATGGAGTATTCCTGCAGTTTGGCCCTGGGCTGGGAGTGTTCACCTTGGAGAGATTTTCTTGCACAGAGGAAGATTTCTGGGTATTTGTTTTAAGTAGCTTTTTTTTAAAAACTATCTTTAAATTTTTTTGTTTAATTTTCAGTACTGTTTAAAACTCCAAAATAATGTAATATTGTTTCACGTATGTTTATATTGTATACAGTAAGTAGTGTTTAAATTGATATAAATGCATTGCCCTTTAAAATAAAACCAGTTTTTTTAAAAAAATGTGTAAGTGCATTTGATGTAAATTGAAAACTTAATGGTATAAAAATTGAGATGTCTTTAAAGATGGTGTAGGCATACTGGAGCACACTTTTAATAAAACACATAATTGCTGGAAATCGTAAGATATGCAGAACAATATCTTAAATGAAATGATATTGCTTTTAATTTTTCTTATACTGTTAGTTAGACTTGTTCATATATAAATATATTATAGATTATGTTCTGAAAAGTATGTATATTGGAACCAAAGTACGGTAAATTCAAAAGAAACTGAAATGCTTTACCAGTATTTCCAAAAAATATGTGTTAAAAATTTGTTTCGAAATGCAGGATGTTTTTTTGTTGTATGCTGACTGAACGTAATTTTATTTGTCCTTATATTAATGTAAAAAGTCAGTGCTGAGATTCTTTGTTCGAGTTATAATGCCTGTTACCAAATTACTTTTAATTGTTCTGCAAATGATTTTAATAGAAGCTTTTTCAATTGAAATCGAGAACCAGGTTAGAAAATTTGTCTTCCGAGTGTAAATTAAAATATTCTTAAATAATTATATACTTAAATAGCTGTGTTTATTGCTGCTTTAATGAAAATTATGAATGAAAGGGAAATATTCTCCTCTTCTTTTTAGAAAGCAAGCCCTTTCCAGGTCTCCGTTATCCCAGCCCTGGAACAAGAAAGATATGGAGAGTTCCTGTCTTGGGGCCCAGGGCTGGGAGTGTTCACCCTGGAGAGATTTTCCTACACAGAGGAAGAATCCAGGGTGTCTATTGTAAGTGACATTTTTTTTTTTTTTTTTTTTGGTGTTGTGTCGGTACTGTTGAAAACTATAAAATAATGATAACATTTCACTGATGTTTAAAAAATCAAATGAATATTAAAATGAAACAAAGAATTTATGCCTAATTTATTTTGCAATTCCTTGTATATTGGACACAGGAAAGGAAATGTTATGTGGTTCTGACAGTTTACCTTTTCAGTTCCACAACAAAAAGTCAATATTCTGAATGAATCTTTATAATTTTCAAAAGGTGAACAACGATATAAATTTCCAGCTGTAGCAACAGTTTTGCTATGTAACCAAATGTTATTGGGTCAGAAACTTTTTATTCTTGTTCAATAGCTGTGTTTTACTGCATATTTAAGAATATTTTCTATTAATTTCTACACATTAGTGAAGCTGTTCCCAACCTTTTTGGTTGTGCAGACCAGCTAATTAAAGTATACAACTAAAAAAATACAAACACACATATTTATATAGTGCAAGTATATGTCAGTAATTAGATGACTCTTGAAGCTCCTTCGACTCTTGACTAGTGTGTCGTGGCTCAATTGTTGGGGACCTCTCGGATTAGTGTTATTATATTTTAGAATTTCATTCTTTTCTCTTACTATTTTTAGTTTTATTTCTCCTTTTCAGAAAACTCTTTATTTTTAAGTGACATTATTTAAATAAATTTGTGTCTTATTTGAACATTCAGTTAGGTGAACAAGCATAGTAACTCAAAGATAAACTTATATATACTTATTTAGAGTATTGAAGAGTTTATATATATTTAGGGTTCAATTAAAAAATTCGATTCTTACCCCTAAGTCATTTCATATTATCACATGACTTAGCAGTGTGATAAAAATAGTTCAATTACAGTGGAACCTTGCTTAAGGAGCATAATTTTTTCCAGGATCTTACTCGTAATGTGAAACACTCTTTAAGTGAAACAATTTTTCCCATATAAATTAATGTAAAATACGATAATGTGTTCCATGCCGAGAAAAATACTGATGATACATACTGAATGATACATACATAATTCTTTTTTATTAGGAAGCTGTCTATAGACTTTTCCTTTTTTCTGACACTTCAAAATTTGAAGAAAATGTGACACAGCCTTATCATTAAATGAATTTGTAGCACGCATAACCACTGCCTTATTAGGGAAATGTTTCTCAATGTATGATGCAAGAGTTTCCAATGCTTTCAGCATTTCTCTTATTGTGCCAGAAGATTATTGCTTTGATGTTACCTCCTGCTCCTCTGACAAGCTCTCCTCCACAATTTCTTGCTGTGAAACACAGTACAACTCCGTAATCTCTTCGGTGGTCAAATCTTGGTTGTGCTCTTTCACAAGCTCATTGCTATTCACCTTCGGCCCTCTGATCTTGGTGAAAGACACAATCTTACTATAGGCTCCACAGGGTACTGTCTCATATTCTTCGATGTCACATTCAACAACACTCTCCAGCCAAAGCTTCCTCCAAGCAGAAGTGAGGGTTCTCTTGGTACCCCTACCCGTGTAATTTCCATCAACTTGAGGCAGGCAACAAAGTGAAAATGATATTTCGGAAACTCTCTGAGAGTAAGGCTGGTCCCTTCATGGTCTCATAATGGCCCATCCATTTACTTTTCTAAAATTGTGTGTCAATGTACAGGGTAATTACAAAATAAATATCAGGTTTTAACTCTGACTGTATTTCAAAAGTATAACGACTATGAAGAGAAACAATACCTCATAAAAAAAATTGGGAGCATTTCAATTTTTTTTTCCTCAAATATTTACAGATGTTCTATATATTTTCCCGTAGTTGCGCAACATACATATATATGGTAGTCTAATTCTCCTCAGAGTTGTTGATATATCTCATTAACTATGTTTGTAAAAGTATTGGTAGTATGATTCTGAAGCTAATTTAACATAGCTGGCAGTGGTGGCCCATATGCAAGACTCTAATGTAACTAAACCCAAAGGAAGGATGTGTGTGTGTGTTGGCGCTCTACTGACCAGATCGTTAGACCTAGAGCTACAAAATTTGGCACAAACATACTTTGGAGGTTGGGAATGTGCACCTCGGAGCCCTTTGTTTGAAATTTTAATTAGAATTTTCATTAATTAAAAATTGAGCGTAATTTTTTGTGTATTTCCATAACTTTCGAAAATATTACTGGACAAAAATGATTTTTCCACCATCTGAAAGTGCAAATAAATTACCTTTTCAAAGATATCAATTAAGTTGACGTACAATTTTTTCTATTTTAATAAATTTTGTAAAATATTTTTTAGCTTAGTTTACAACAATACTTTTCGTTGTTGCAACGCAGTTCAAACCGCTTTCATTGTTTAAACAAATACTTATTTGCGTGTTTCTCTACCATTGTTGAAAGCTAAGGTAATATCTTAATGTTTAACGATATGTGTTATTCAGCATATTTTCATCCGGCTAACATGCTATTGGACATAAAATGTTCAGCGGCATTTTAATATTAAAAGCAAATGCATATTTTGTAAGAGGAATAAGAGAGTGAAGTTGATGCCAACAACAGGCAATTGTATGCTACATGACGCAGACAGTTACTCGACTCCATTACAGACGTTCATGCAGACAACAAATAGAGTAGGTGCAAGGCTACTGAAAGAACATGAGTTAAATGTTTATCCAAATTTGAAATTACTTTGTTAAGGGAACCATGAAAATCAATTTATATATCAGAGATTCAGTTGAAGCTGGCTAGTGTGAAATAAAGTTAGAATTTGAAAAGTAATTGCTGCACATATTTAATTTGCAGATAAGTGTTTGCCAGCCTAATATGCAGACAGATATAAAGACAGTAGATCGATATAGCACCATCTGTATCCATGCATCCAAAAAAGCATAGGATTTGCTCTTTGGTATGATCAGTGTTGAGAAAAATATTTTAGAAACAGTGCCAGAATTCAGAAAATATATATTATTTTTTCTGAGTAACGTCTTCATATCTTTCTATTTTCACATTATGAATTCTTGTCAGTTTTTATATATGATGAAATACCGATTTAACACTGTAGCACATTTAACTATGCTTAATATACCATACGTCCCGTTTTTTGGTAGCCTGTCCAGTTGTTCCCGAGCACAGCCTCGGGACGCCCAAATGTCCTGTTTTCAGAAAGAAAGCAAACAACCCACGCTAACAACTTCAAAGAAGAAGGGTCCAAAAATTTAAAAAATCCTACAGTAATGTTTAGTAAACCATAAGATCTGGAGACTTTCAGAGGCATCTAAAATGAGCTAAGTTGTCAATTCCACGTAATCCAGTCCAGCATGTCTTGATACAATAAACCTCAGCTTCCCTTTTCCTGCTGAATATGATAATGCATTTGCACTTCATCTGTTGGTTCACATGAAAAAGAAAAAGTATGGTAACAAAATTAAGCACCAGTTTGTTCTCCCAATTAGTATTGAAGAATCTAATATTTAAAAAATTATATCATTTCAAAATCCGATTATTATTTTGTAATTGTAATGTATTTTTTTTCCAGTTCTGTATTCTAGTTATTGTTAAAAACTGTTTTTCTGGACAATATTTGTGAAAAGGTTGAACTTTGTTTTTGCGTTTTTTATTCTCAAATGAGGTTCTTATTATTTATTATACTAGTGACATTTTGTGAAATCTTTTCTTTTTACTGAGTTTTTATGTATAGCAATTCTTTTTCATATTAACTTCTGGTGTCATTCTATCTTTCTCTGTTGTCTTGGTAATTTAAATCTTCCTCATGCAAAAAATATAGTATCAGATGGTTTCTATATGATAATATTATAAGGGTAATGAGTTTATTGTACCTATTAATTTCTATTATAGTTCTGATATTTGATTTTGAATTTATTTTCATGTTTTAGTCGCAGAATATAAATTACGATAGAAGCGTTGGACCTAGAAGAACAACCAAAGTTTCTCAAGTATGTATTGAAGATTTTTCTGTCTATATATTTCAATAAAATTTATGGCATATTTATATCTGTGCCTTCCTTTCACCTCATGCCACTGTGCTGTTTATAGAAACTGAGATGTTAAGGGGGGAGGGGGGGAATTAATTCCTCCTTTTAATGTTAGGTATTATTTATTGTATATTTGATTGAAATGTGCAGCTTGAGAATAAATAATCTCCTTATAGTTTCTTGTGCATGAAATTTTTGTGGAAGACATGTTTACATATTTAAGTGTGCACTGTGTTTGAATTTTTGATAATGAAACATAAGCCCAGCATTTTATTACTTGACACATATATGTATATTTTAATTCTTAGATCTGGAAGTTTTTCTGTTTTAATCGTTACACATTACCTTTATTAAACATGACAATCCTCTCTCTATATATACACAAAATTCTCAATTTCTTATTTCTCCGAGTTTATAAAAATGTGTAAGTGAAAACTGATTGTGAGAAGGTTTTATGCATTATCTGCAAGAAATTAAGTAAATGAAACTGAAGATTGATGGTGTGATATTCATATTATATTTCAAGCATAAACAATAATTTTCTTTTTAACCTTATTGTATGGATAAGTTTATTTTATTTAAAAATTGTGTACTTTATGTGGAAACAAATTATTTTACGATTTTCATCATATACAAGGAAAAGTTTAGAACAATCAGTTTAATATTATCTGTGGGAAATAACTGTTTCATAGCTAAAAGGAGCTATTTAAACATCAATGGAATGCATATTGTAATTATTCTTACAAGTAATTTATTTACTCCTCTTTTTGTTCTTTAATTTTGTAGCAGTGTTATTAATAAATATGTACTTTATGCTATTGATCTTGAGGCTTCATCTTCATATAAATAAAAGTCATTGTGGGTATGTGGCTATGTTCCACATCTCCTAAACCAATGGACTGTTTTCAACCAAATTTTGTACACTTATTAATTAAGACAAGGGGAAGAAACTTATGAACTTTTCTATGCCCAAAAGTTAATTAAACAGTCAGTTAATTAGAAATTAACCGAAACCGTTGTTGCACCGTAACTTAGGAGCAAATTGTCCGACAAAAAATATTTATATACCATCTTAAAGTTCAAAATTTTACCTTGTCAGTGATACCAATTTTATTTCTGTGACATTTTTCCTTCAATTTTTATTAAGTTTTTAAAGTTTAATAATTTTTAACTACGTGCAGACGATTTTGAAATAACGCAAATTTATAGCAACTCCATTGCTAGGCAATAGTTAGACTTTGAACTAATTTACCTTTATTTCTGAAAATTCTGCTTATTTTTATAAATATATATATATATATATATAATATAAAGCAGAAAATACATATATCTGTCGGTCACAAGAACTCCTCCTAAACGGTGAATGGTAGTGATGTGAAATTTACACACGACATTCTAGAGCATATTTCAAGGTTAACGGTGCTATTTTCAACTTCCAGAGTTAATTAGTTCTTAAGATATTTATTTAAATAACGAAAATTAGCCACTTTTAAGCCTAATGCTTAGACGATTTTTGCCAATAACTTCAGAAATATTTATTTTAGACAATTATTTTTATGCCATTTTAAAAAAGAGCAGAAAATTATCTTTTTAATGATATTAATTCCATTGCAATGAATTGTTTCCTCTGATTGTTGTTAAGGGTTTGAAAATATTTTTTTAACGCAATTTCTAACATTACTTTTTATTCTTATAGCAATAAATTCAAGCCAATTTACTGTTTCGCGCGCTTTTTTTTGACAGTGTTAAAATTAATATAAGAAAATATTGCTTTCTTTGACCATAAACAACAATGAAGACTTTTCACTTCTGGTTTCCTGTTGTCGTAGCATTTACAGCTTTTAGTACGGTTACACAGTGATCCAATGATGTTAGTGGATTATTCTCTGGATGTTTTGTTTAATTTTCGCAAATTTTTAACTGATCCTAATGAGTGTGTGCTAAGCCTTCAAGTCTACTCAGTCCGGGTCCTATCGTAGGAAGAGGAAAAGGGGGGGGGGAGATGTTCTAACGGTCTGTCACGAGAACTCCTCCTAAACGGTGAATAGACTTGACATAAAATTTGTACATGCCATTCTGGGGTTCGTTCTCAGATTAATTCTACTCTTTCAAAAAAATTACTTCCCAAGATATTTAATTAAATAACGAAAATTAAGCCAATTTTCGGCGTTTTATCTCAGTTTTTCGCCAATAATTTCAGAAAAATATATTGCACGTAGATTATCTACATACCAGCTTAAAGAGCAGAAAATCATCTTTTTAATGATTTCATCATTTAATTTTACAAATTTTTAATGATCATAATGAGTGTTTAAAATCCTTCAAGATTGTTGTTCCCACTTCCTGCCGGAGGGATAGAGCCTAAGGAGAAAAAGAAAGAACACTGCGTTTTTTCCCGGTCAGTGCCAAAAACACTAAAAAGAAGATAATTGTAGTCTGGATAATGGGAAAAAATAAAAGATATAAAAGAGTTTCTGCTGTTGCCGTAGCAATGATGGAGAGGGGAAAATGGAGTACAAATAACTACGAGATTCTTGCCAGGTGGTTCAAACTAAGGAGAGAAAAAGAAGGGTGTTTCACTGCTGATCCAAAGGTTCAGTTGATTAAAGAAAGACGCTTCCGCGAAAAACACTTTTAGTAAATTAAAAGTGTTATAAGTACTTGGACTTGAAAATATTTTTATTCTGAGCAACTTCGGGCTTATCAGCTAGTTACAATAATAATTAATTCTTATATATTTTTAATCAAAATTTATTTCTTTTATAGGAAGTGTGGGCTTCAAATTTGGGAATGAAGCAAGAGGAGTCAACACATTCCCCTGCAGAGAAACAGATGGTAAATCAGATTTTTTTTCCCCGTAATAATCTTTGTGTATGTATGTATATTGACTATTTAATGGATAATCTATATATATATATATATATATATATATATAAAGAGAAAGGGGCTTGCCAACTCGTCACCGAATCTCCCAAGCCACTGGGGCTAGAAACTTGAAATTTGGCAGATGGTTTCTTCTTGGGTTGTATGTGCTCACTAAGAAAGGATCTTTCAAAATTTTAATAAATTAGCTTTTCAGTTTCATTTCCATGTGACATTCTATTTAATTTTAATTAATTTTTGAAAATGTTTTCAAACACAATTTCTAACCATGCTTTAATTGTTCTTAAGTGTATGAATTTCTTCTATCTTCTCTATTTTTATTTTACGAATACTTTCTATGACTTTTGCATTTAATTTATGTCTACATACTGATTAGCTGGGCTTTTTTTTTTTTTTTTTGAAAATTCTGTTTCTCAAAATCCTCTTAGCCCAGATTCTAACTTAATATACTAAGTTAACTAAATCTACAATTATGAATGTATAATTTGTTGTGATAAATGGATTGATAGATCCCTTGCAGAATATAGTTAATTATAATGTTTATATAGAAGAATTTTTTTACAATAAAACAATTTGACAGGAAAATATTTTTGTCGTGAGCAATAAGGTACCAATAGTGTATTACTATGTGGAAGAAGTCACGGGCATCAGATAGTATGTACACATAACACAGTATATGTTGAAAGTGTAAATGATTAAGTCCATATTTCTAATCTTGGAGCAGTAGCTATGTATGCATAATATGCAAAGATATACATTATGTATTTAAATAACTGCAGCTGATCAAAAGATCGTGTAATGTAGAGATAACAAAAATACTAAGTTAACTAAATCTACAATGTATAATTTGTCGTGATTAATGGATTATAGATAGATAATGCATTAATCGCGATCCATTAACAAGAAAATATTTTTTTAATTATTATCTTATTAATTGTATATTATGTTATTATTGTATTAATTGAAGTATTAATTGTATATTGTGTATTATATAACTAAAATAAACATAATTTAATGTTATTTGTTTGTATTTTGAAGAATTACCTAAAAATAAAACTCATCCTTCTTGTTTTATTCTTTGTTTCCAGTGAACTTTTACCTTGATGACAGAGTATAACTATTGAAAAATCTCTTAACAGATGTTCTGTGATATTTTAAAATATGAATACAATTATTGATATTATTTAAGAAGCCATGTTACTTTAAGCTACCTATACTTCATATTAAGTGGAGGCTTAACAGTGGACAAAATAATCTTGAAACTTTGACAACTTTTGTAGCACTTTATTTTTTGTAGGTAAGAATTGTCAAGAAATTTGGATTTAATGTAATTTCATTCCAATTTAAAAATAATAAAAAACTTTTAAATTATTTTTTTATTTATCATGACTTAATCTTTTGTTTTCTTATTTATTTTTAAATTTTGGGGTTATAAAAAATTTTCTGCCTGAAATTCAAACTCATCTTTTTTGAAAAAATTTAAATGCTAATTTTTCTTCTTTAGGAACCAACCACTTCAAAATACCAGGAAAAACCAAATTTTCCAAAAACAAAGGTAGCCTTTTTGTAATAACTGTTCACATTGTAATAACTATTCTGTAGATGCAATTAGTATTTTTGTTCATTTAAGGTAGAGTTAATAAATTGTGTATTTACTTGCTGCTGAAGAATTTGGAGGATTCTTCTCAACTGAGCTGTTCTTGGTTTATTTTGGAAAAAAGAAATAATTTTCTTAACATTTTAATGAAACATTTTTGTCTTGGTAGTCAGTGAATGATTCTTTTAAGTCTACAGTAACTTAGATTTCAGTATTTTCTAACATCGTGAAATTTTGGTAAGTTGTGAATATTTCTATAGAGTTCAAAACAGAAAAATATCATTTTAATTTTTAGGTATAATATTTTTTATTTTTAGGCATGCTTATGTCTTCCATTTTTTCCTATGTTTTTAAATTTCTCAGGAAATAAAAACAGAATCAACCTATGGTAAATCTTTTATCAATAGAATAGTACTTAAAAATAATAAGAGGATGTAGATTTAATCCCTGTTCATTTATTTTTTTTGTTTGATGTTTATTGCATGATGTTCAAATTTTGACAGGCTGCATCAGACATGGACAGAATTTGTTTAAGGAATGTTCATGAATAGACAAATTATATACTGTGTTTGTATCTAACAAGTTGATTAAAAATGTGGATTATGGTTTAGTATGTTTAGCATCAATAATATTTTATCTTTATAGTTAATAAGTCTCCCCCTTAAAAAAGATATTAATTGGATTTTCTTGTTTTCAGTCAGTAGACATTTGATCACATTGTATTACTGCATACATTTTGATGAATTGATAATACTTCCACTTAACAAAACACTGTGTCTGTTTTACAAAGAAGCTCATAGTGATAATGTAAGTTTGATGGTATGAATTTTGTTGTTAATTTTTGTATCCCATTTCTCTTGCACTGATGCCCCAAATTAATTTTTGCGAGAAATTTATCCTTAAGCCTGCTCGTAGTGTGGATTTCTTTAGGAAAGAGAATAAATTAATGATATGTTTGCAATGCATGGGCATTGTTACTGACTGATATAGACCATTCTGAAATTGTGATTGTTAATTAGCCATTTTATTAACTTATTTTGCTTAAGGAGTTAATTCTTATTAAAATGTTAACTGAAAGTTTTTTTTTTTAAAGATTTCTGCTAACAGTGGGAAGACACCAAAAGGCAGTATTCCAACTGTTGAGGTAATCAAAAACATTGTTTTAAATATTTAACAAAAATTTTATTTTCTTTTTTGGATGGAGAAATGTTGACATAGGTTTAAAAGGCATTTAATTTATTTGATATTTTATTTTTTATATAATATTCCTGAATTAAAAATACCGTAAAAATATTACATTGCAGTGAAATTAAATAACTTCACTTAAAATATTAACTTACTTAAGAAATTATCTGAACATTTTTGATGCTTTTTTCAGGCTTCTGTGAAAACTAAAAAGAAATCAAAAGGTGGTCAAAAGAAAAAGAAATCAACTAGTGAGGTAATCAAAATCATTATGTTTGGAATATTTTTTTAAAAATATTTCTTTTTTGAATAGGGGAATTTTGCTATTAATTTTAATATAATTTTTAAAAATATGCTTAATACAGGGTGATTATAATTAAAGTTCAAGTTTCAAAACGGTATAAAAAAAGAACCACTGATCAGAATGACACCAAATTTGATCGGAATATTATCGAAGAAGGGGGAAAGCTTATGGCATAAGAAAAAATACAATTCCAAATTTTAGCAACAGATGGCGCTGTACGCATCCTAATTTAAAAGGGTTCGACTACAAATGAATCGTAAAATAACGGCTAAGGTGTAAGTTACACGTTGAACTGACCGGATGGGAAAAGTCGGTTTTTAATTGTCCTGAGGCCGAAAATCGCATATAAAGCATCCATCAAATTTGTTTTTAAATTTCGCGAGACTGGTGCAAAACATGTTTAATATGCTGTCCACCGTTTTCCTCGAGTTCAAATTGAGAAACAGCATGTTCCACAACCGATCGCAGTGCCTCCGGGGTCACATTCAGAATTTGTTGTGCAATGCGTGCCTTCAATTCAGCTAAGTGTGCAATCGGAGTACTGAGCACAACATCTTTCAGATAGCCCCACAGCCAGAAGTCACATGGATTAAGATCAGGTGATCGGGACGGCCAGGCTGTAGGGAAATGACAGGCATTTTAATTTACATATTCTGACGCTTACAGCGCCATCTGTTGCTAAGATTATGAACTATTTTTGTTTTCTTATGCCATTCGTTTTCGAAGCGCCTCAAACCCATGATACCACTTTTACGCAAGTTGAATCTGATTGGCTAATCGGATCACGTGGATTGTGAACATGGATTTCTCGCCAATATTCTAGTCACATTCTAGTAACCATTTTGAATATGCTCTTGTGCGCGTTGTTTTGAATTGCAAGGCTAAACATGGAATTCTAATGTTCCTTGTGCTGTTCTGAATTTTTTTAGAAGCGGTATTTGCACGACCATTTATCACGATTCCATGGAATAAAAAATGCTGAAAGCGAGTTTGTTTGCTTATATTGCTAAAAACATTTCGCATCTCAAAAAAGTTTATTGAAACACGTGGGTAAAATTTATCAAGTAGTAAGGGCCACCACCGTTGTTTGCCAGGAAGAAAATTGCAATGAAAAATTTCTTAATGTGTGTGAATTGCGAACACACTTATACAGCAGCCATGAAATGAAAGGCATTGAAGATTGCAAAAGTTGAAATTTGAGAAATGCTTAGGTAAGTACATTTGAGATTATCTGATTAGTTTTATATGTTTCATGCATCATTTTAAATATTGCTTTATTTATATCTAATCATGATTATGGTGGGATGTGCTAGGGCGCTTTTATTGTAGCAACCCGAATGGAAGAAAGCATACACGAGTAAAGCCTTGCATGCTGCACTTCTAATTGCAAGATAAAATATTCGCTCTAATACTCATTACTAGTTTTTATATAACAGTTTTCTGTCATGAATAGGTTTTCTATAAATGTACTGCTCTTCCTTTCCGCCTTAGAAAAACAGAGAAAACATTTATCAGGAATGTTTGAAAACCTTGAAGCGAGATGAAGGATAAAAAATTGTTGTTTATAATAAGATAAAGTAAAGGACTAAAGTAATTTTAATACCTTGGATATGCAACAAAAAGAATTCTTATTCTAAAACTATTTATTGACAGATTTTGAGAGTATAATAATGATTGCTTTTTAGAAGTTATGATTTTGTTAGCTTCTGCAATTAATGAAACTAAAGGAACATTTGAATGTAGTAGAAGTTATAAATATTTACCCATGTATACACATTTAACAATTTTATCTGATCAAATATTTAAAGATATGTGTTTGTTTCAGATTTCCTACAGTGGATGACAGAGGAAGAAAATAAATCCAGCGCAAAGTTTATTATTCAAACTAAAATGAAAATCGTACATGCACATATTTTTGGTGTAATCGCAGTGGTGTCTACAAACCTAAAGTTGGATGTCGGAAAAGGTAATTAAAGGCTCAGGGGGACTATGAAGATGGGATTTCACTGCGCCGCTGCTATTTTAGTTA
>BGPR01008558.1:43245-62800 GCA_013235015.1 Araneus ventricosus | reverse complement strand
GTTAAATTACTGAACGTTAATTGAAATATAGCATCGTAGCTAAAAATTTGCAACGGGCACGAATAATACAGATTATTGAGGATAAAAGCTGATAAGAAAATTATAAATCCGTATCTCCGATTTGAAACTCTACCTTTTTTCAATATTTATTTATCAGTTCAAATCTTTAATAAACTACATGTATATAAAATAAATTATGCCAGTTTTAATTTCTAATTTTTACGAAAAATTTCGCATACATATCTGAACGCATTCAAGATAAGTTGAAGAATGCTCGAAGGAAAATGAATAAATATTCATTGACGTCAGTAATTCGAAGGGTATAAAATTATTAAGCAGATAATTATATACTGCTTTGGAGCAACCCACGTATTTTTCGGTCTGTCGCCATTAATATATATGTCTTCCTTATAGGCAATAGTTATTCGTAATATTTTGTCTTCATCTCACTTCCTAATAACTGTTAGTCGCGAATAATATTAATCTCCTTAAGTTTTCCAAATAATAATTAGGTTTACAAGCCAAATTATTAATAATTAGTCTTGCGAGAGCTTATATTTATAATTAGTTATATTCTTGATAAAAATTGTCATGGAATAAGATGCGTATTCTTGATTAATATTAATAACCAATGCTGAAGTTTGGTAATTGCCAGGAAAATTCTTTGCTGTTCAATTTTTTCAAACTTAAATTATTGTTGGCATGGACAATGAATAATTTATTTAACAGTAATGAAATGTTTATTTAATCCTTTATAAGGCCGTGGTAATATACTTTTCACCCAATTCATTAATTTTTAAATACATTTTTAACCCTCTGAGCGGCTAACTATTTTGATGTACTAGATTTAAAGTCTTAAAAATTTGCTTTTAAAGTGAATAAGTGGATCTTGATTGCTTTTACTCAAGTCTCTGAAATCTTAAGAATATTAGAATCATTATAGAAATTATACACTGAAACGTGAATTACCTGGTTTTGAACTCAGTATGAGATAGGGAAAAATACGTGTGAAGCGCTTAGAGGGTTAAAGGTTGGAATAAGATCTCGCCAAATTTTTCGATTAAACAAAACCCCTGGATGTACCAGTTTCTTATCTCAAACCATAACAAAGTGTCTTGACTTGGTAATTAATTAATTTAATTAATTAACAAAAATGTCATCTAATATAATAAATGAATTTCTTTTCTTAAATTAATCTCAATACCAAAGTTATTTTATTATACCACTACTGGAAGAAAAATGGCCTTATAAAGGGTTAACACGCTTTCAGAAAAACGGCCAACATTACGTAACAAAAATAGAAATTGAATGGGAAATAATTGTTGTTATATCTTAAAATTTGTTACTTTTTGCAAATGTGGTTTACTGTTTGAAAATTAAGCACACGGTTACAAACGCATACGGCTAGCACACTGTTAAAAATGCAATCATCGAGTGAATCTTGTTACGAATCTGTAAATGCCTCATTCCAACCATAAGACTAATATTACAGGAAAGGGATATTACAGGTTCATAGCAATATTTTGATGCACGGCCAGCCAGCATTCTGTAACAAAAATAGAAAGTGAATGGGGAATAATTGTTATTATATCTTAAAATTTGTTACTTTTTGCAAATGTGGTTTACTCTTTGAAAATTAAGCACACGGTTACAAATGCATACAGCTAGTAGCATCACTGTTAAAAATGCAATCATCAAGTGAATCTTGTTACGAATCTGTAAATGTCTCTTTCCAACCATAAGACTAACATTACTGAGAAGGGACATTACAGGTTCATAGCAATATTTTGATGCATATTTAATCATTCAAGTTAAAATCAATTCTACTCCAGAAATAATTATATATCACAGGCATAACAAGAACTTAATTAACATTAAGGATTATTCTACCGCAAAATGACAATCGTCTTCTTAAATTGAATTACTTATCTACAGATTGTTGAATCGAATAATTTAGAGTAACTCCAATAGAAATTTTCTTCTTCTTTGAGTCAGTCATCTGTCAACTCTAAATTACTGAAAACGGCTTCTCGGGAACAGAAAAGAAGACATTGCGGAAGAAGATGAAATGAGAAAGTTGAAGGAAATAAAGAAACAGCAGAAAAGGAAAATTAGGATATGAACTTTTAAAACTGTCCCTAAAATGAAGGCTGTCACTGTTCAATATTCGAAACATTTGTTAGGAGAAATAAACCTTTCATTTTTGATAACTTCTCTTGTAGTTAAAAGGAAAAAAAGGGAAGAATAATAAAAAGTGACGTTAAGATATTGTTTTAGTTGATTGAGTTGCCGCATCCGGGATAGATGCCGCGCACCTTGTATTTCTTGTAATTATTGATAGATGACAGTCAGACGAGCAGTATAGGTGCGCAATGAGATTTCTTTAACCAGTTTATAGCGTGAATTCCAATTCGATGATTAATTTTAGCTGTACGATCGTTATTTTGAGGAAAGCGCATGATTTCACCATCCAAACTTTTAAACACTTATGCTTAAATACTTTTTATGCACTAATTACTAAATCCATGCATGATTTCGGATTCAAAACTAAGTGTAGAGTCTGTATAGAGAACTGTGTGTTTTGTTACGCCATTTTCCTTTGCGCAGGCGATTATGATGTGCGGCGTCTGTATGGAACAAAATGGGATAAATGCCGCACTGCGATCCGGTATACACGCCTGTTTCTTTTGTACGGGATGCCGCGATTAATAAAACTGAAATTTATCTATTCATGTCTTATTTTATTATGTTACTGAACACTTATTTGGGTTGAACAGCATGTTGGGAGCAAATTGACTTGGTATCAGGTATAGAGTCTTTAATCTGCGATGCTTGGAACAAATCGGCAAATGTTGGCAACGCTCCTCGGGGCTTTAAAGTCATTGGCAACTTCCCTTTTAACAACAACGCTGGCCCAGATCATTTGTTTTATGCATTAGCGGATAGTGAAGTGCCCGTACCAGAAAACACGACATAAGAGGAGACAAATTCATCAAGTAAAGTACTAATCAACACACCTCAAATCAATTTACAGTCTGCAGAACCAGGAACTAGTAGTGTAAAACCACCACCTACCAAACACCTACGTAAAATCTCTCCTATTCCAAGGCTTAGCCAGGTGACAGCAAAGCACAGAATTAAGAAAACAGCTGTACTCTTAACCTCTATTGACAACAGGAATGCGCTTAAAGCAAATTTAGAGAAGAAGAAAATTTTTAAAAAGATGACAAAACTATCAAGAAAAAATTTAATTTTGAAACAGATGGAGGATCCCATGGCAGTTCATCAGACATTGATGAATGTTCAAACAGTATCAAGTTTACTACACCAAAGGAGAAAAAGGGAAAAATAAAGACTAAGAAGGAGAAGAAAGATGCAAGTCAAGATGATAACAATGAACAGTTGGATCACACATGTCACACAGACGTTCTTTTCAAGGAATGTTCAGAAAACTACTACAAAACTAAGAGGAAGTGTGATGGCTTCGTTGCATCATTTTCAAATGTGGTTACATGAAGACTGTACTATTTTCGACACTTTTTGTGTAGATTGCAGTTGAAAAAATAGGTCTATTAACAAATAAGACAATGTAAGCACTGTTTTACTTTTTTCTTTTTCCTCTTTAATACACTGATGTTATATTGTTGCTGAAATAACAATTAAAATTCAATCTTTAAAAAATAAGTAGAAAATTTTAGTAGTGAACTAAGTAGGCAGATTAATATTGATTTAAACCTATTAGAACGTTTTATGGTACTCATTTAGTTTCTTTTTGTTATTACCTAATTAATTATAGTCCAGATATGAAAATTTGATTGAAAATTTTTATATATTATTTCATCGTGTTCTTATACCAGTCGCGGCATAACTCCCGCACAAGTGCGGCGTCTCACCCTGAATGTACGGGTGACGCGCCGCAGTGTAATGTTTTAGAAAAAAATTGTTAAAAAATATTAATTATTCTTTTATATTCTTTTGTCACAGTACACATGTTGTATATTTAACATTAAATTGCACAGCGTGATTTATTTTATGTACACCATGGGATTTTAAACACAACTTCAAAAAAATATGCGGCATATCTCCTGGAATTACCCACAGGGTAAAGACGTTACGGAAACGGGATATTCCACTGCAATTTTGTTGTGAAGGAAATGACTTTATTTCATTTGGCGCAGATAGAACCGCCGAAAGTCTTATTTAGCTTTATACTTAGGTCGTAAACGAATTCCTCTCCTAACGAAGTGCGCTTAATTTGTCAATGTTGCGGTTTGTTTTATACCCATTTACCTCCTTTCTTCGATTCGTCTACTTAAGGCAACCCTATTCAGGGTTTTTCTCGTGGCGGTAGGACAGTACTGCATCCACGTCCAGGATCGAGAACCCTCTTACTTATCCGGTGGCTTTCTCTTGTCATCAGAGAAGTTGGAAAAACGAGATAAATAATAAATTCGGATGGTGTTAAAAGGATGATGATGATAATAGCATGGCAAATTTATAAGTAACTGAGTTTTAAAGTAATTAGTTTTCTCAAAGGATATGCAATGAAATGCGAAATTGTTCCAAAAGTGAAATCAAAGGAATATAAATGGATATTTTCTATTTGTAGCATGAAAAAAAACAGAAAAACATAACGAAATTATCTCTCAAAGAGAAAGAAATTTTATTAATGATTTACATATTATGAATATTTGATTTTCAGGTACCTTGATGAACATTTAGCTCTTTATTGTTTCATCCGAAGAATGAAACAAATATTAATCCGAAATCTGCTTTACCGATTCAGTTTTAAAAAGGACATTTAAAAAAATAATTACAGGCATCTTAATCATTTTGCTTCATACGACATCGTATGAAGAGTGTTATTTACACAGTATAGGAAAATAAAAGTGCTTACCTCTAAAACTTTATTAAGTCAATTGATCCCTTTTTATATTTTTCATTATGAAGGAACAGAGAACTACATATATTTCTACCAAAAAATTGTCTAACAGTGCAAAAAATATATGTAATACTATATTCTCTGATACATGATCAATGAATGAATCTTTTTACACGATTAATTTATGAATAATTTCATAAAAAAATTCGAGAAATATTTCCGAAATAAAATAACATTAACGCACATTATGTTATTATGAATTATTGTTCCGTTTCCGGTCTTCTAAAAGATTTTTACTTGAAATAGACCGCGCAACGCCGGGTAATCTTCTAGTTCAAGCTATTAGTGCCGAGTACTAAGAGTGGGTAAATTCCTATGGAAATTTCCTATACGAAACATTCATTATTGCCCACACGAACGCAACATTATGTGCGGCAATCGCTCAATTTCTGCATTTTGTAAATGCCGAAATATGTTACACTTTCAACATTCACCAAAACTTCGACAGTTAAGGGAGATAATAGTTCTGACAATCGGAACTTCGCTTTAATTCCTCTTTAAACTGTTTAACTGGAGTTCCAGCTCCATTCACGGGCACTTTACAGTATATTCAATTTCATTTCGCAGGATAAATGTTCAAAATGAGTTTCTATCCCGTAAACCGTCGCGACTGCTAAATACTTGCTATTGTGTCGGATGCCAAGAGTATATAGTATCAAGTGGGCACTGAACTACCCATCGTGTAGTTGAATCTAGGCAACTTCGTTGGTGCTAGAAATGACCCAAACATCCATAATGAATTGTTAAAGGTGTATCGCGAGAGGAATTTCAAAATTTCATGTGGTGAATGAGAGGGAAAAAGCAGAATTATATCCGTTTATTCCCGAAGTAATATATGGTTTAGTGTAAGTAATTATGTATTTCAAATAGGTGTCTGCGAAACTAGGATGAATGTTCCCTTGAGAGCATGTTGGTTTAACATGAGCCTCTAACAGAATTTAGAGAACTTGTAATTTAGTATGGTTTTGAATTTTGTCTTAATGCTTTTAAAAATTAAGCAAAGAATTGGTTTAACAACAGGCTCCAACAGAAATTAGAGAACTTGTAATTTAGTATGGTTTTGAATTTTGTCTTAATGCTTTTAAAAATTAAGCAAAGAATTGGTTTAACAACAGGCTCCTACAGAAATTAGAGAACTTGTAATTTAGTATGAATTTTGTCTTTAAGCTTCTAAAAATCAATGTTGCAGTAAAATAGGATTAACTATTTAAAGACTGACGAACTGATTAATATAAAGTGACAACTATAGAAAGTTTTTATTTAGAAATATATACTTCTTTTTTCAGCCATCTGTCAATTCTAAATTGTTCTAAAATCGTTTCTCAGCAACAGGAAAGAAAATGAAGAAAAAGATGAAACGTGTATGCTTAAGGAAAGAAAACTAGCAAAGCAGAATATAGACACTAAAATCTGCCGCTAAAATTAATTTCTCCATGGTTAAACATTTGAGGCATTTATGAGAAGCAATAAATTTCTCACCTCTGAACAATTCTAATATAGATAAAAAAAGGAGGAACTAGAGATGAGGACAAGAGCTCAAAATTTTCTTTTTTTCTCATAAAACGAAGATCGAATGCTAAAACATAGAACGAAAATGGAGGGAAGTGAATGAAAATTATTCCTTCATCTCTGTCCTGACTGAAATCCTCTCTTAATAAAAACGGTGTTTTATTTTATTTTTAGTTCAGAGAAAGTGCTTAACAAGCATTTTTACACACCATCAATCAAGAGAAAGGAAAATTGGACATAACAAAAAGACATCAGCAGTGTTTGCAATTGCGAACTCAGCAATTTTTGTCAAGTACTGGGCATGGTGCACACAGTGCTTGATTTATTAAAACCAAAACTTAAGATTCATAAATCCTCCATTTTATGATTTCTTTTCCAATCAAAAGCATAGAAAGGAAGATTAATAATGGGTTTCGACTGTCTAGAAATAAAAATAATTATGCCAAAGAAAATCCATATATAATTAAATTGCAAGGCAACCAACTACCTTTCTGGAGGTGGATTTTATAAAATGCAAATACATTAAATTTCAGAAGCTGAAAAAATCAAAGTGTTTCTCGAAATTTAGTTTTTGAAAATTAATAAATAGTTAAATATTGGGAAAATCTCTCACAAAATCAAAACACATTTTAAAATTTATGTCTCATGAAAGTTAGATTTTAATATTATCAGGAAATATTTATTATTTCTTAATTTTTTCTTACAAAAGTCTGTGTTTCAAAAGAGCAACATACTTAAGATATGAGGAGTTATTACAGAACTAAAAAAGTGATTCTTTAGAATATACAGAAACCAGCAACGGTCCTAAAATTATTTTAGAAAATGTGAATGAATTTACTTACTTTTAGTTTCAAAAATTAAACAACATTAAAATGATTTTTCTAAGTTTAAAGTTTGAAACGTAAAACATATAAAATAATATAAATGTCTCTCTCGAAACCAAATTATTTTTACTGAGTTGCGTATACTTTAATATATAAAAGAGATAACATTTAATTCCACTGAAATATTTGCAAGAAATTCTATGGCTAGCAGAACAACAGACATAAAATAACAGCAGTTAATTAAATAATTTAAACAATGGGGTATTAGTACCATTTACAAAAAAGTATTACTTTTAATCTCTATCTGTCTGTTAACGGAAATATATCGCTCAATCATTGTAAAATGGACAAAAAATAATGTTTAACCCTCAAAGGCACGGCCTGGCGCACAGAGTGCGCCAGACAAGGAGAAAGCGTCAATGTAACCTTTATTAAATAGCCGATTGACCGGGAACCCCTCTAACCTACCACTCAACCCCTCTAAACACATTGAAGACAGTAGTAAAGTTTGCTGTACTGTCAGTTTCTCTCCATGCATCAGTTGCTTAGCCGAAGTCTGTTTTGGCGTACTCGGTACGCCACACGTGCCATTATGTTTCGCCTCAAAAAGAACCAAATCGTGCCTTCTGATCAGTACATTTTAGTTTTTTCTGATGAGGAAAAAGCATCGGAAATCAATAATAAGGAGCATATCGAAAAAAATGTTCTATCAAACCCGAAAAGTGAGGCCTTTAAGATATTCGGGATTTATCAGATGACTATCAGGCGATAAAAAATCTATTATTTTATAAAAGCTATTTATAAAGTGAGACTGTAAAGGGCAAAAAAATCAAGAATGTTTCGCAAATTCATAGATGGAAAAAAGTCTATTCTGAAAAGTAAAATTTCGAAGACCCCTCGTAAAAACATTTTAGGACAACTTTCACCATTTCCCAAAAATTCTGCCGATGTTTACAATTAATTATCCATCCTTTTGCAGATCGTCAACACATATATGATTGATTCATATGTGAGGTATAATAATTTATACATGAGACGAAATAGACCGGTAGGCTTCGAAGGATGACCGTGCAAGAAAACCGTGAGTGAAACAACGAGGGATGAAATGATGGCATTCATAGGTATTTTTTGCCTTTTAGGAAGCAAAACGTGTCAAAACTGAACCTTCGGAAGTCTACATTATACTATTCAATAAAAAAAATCTATGGTACTTTGGTGAACAGGAGAAAAATCAATAAAAAACAAGGCCGCAAACTGAGTGCGCCGCACTTGTCTTATTGTTACAGGTAAATGCGCATGTCTTTAAGGGTAAATTATAGGAAAAAATTCATATTCTGTAGTAGATTTTAACTAATAAAATTATCTTAAGAGAAAATAATAAAATGTATTTATTTGATTCTACTATCTACTTTTGAGTTAAACCCAAATAAAAGCTTAAAAGCAACTTCATAGAAAGAGAGCAAGGTAAATAGATAAAATATTTATATTAAGCACAGTTAATGCAACGCACCACTAGATGAAATATGGAAGAAACTCTAAAGTTTCAAGGCTTTATGGAGTCAGAAAAGAATAGGAATCAGAAAAATAATAAAATAATGACATCAATATTTATTCCTTTATCATATTCTGTTTCTGTATCAGCAACGAGAAGTACAAAATCCGAAGAACAGCAGTGATTCGATGCGCATCTTCAATATATTTCATGCAAACCATTACTCTCTTACATTACAACCCTGCAATAAGTCAAAATGGATGTGATCTCTTAAAAAACGAGTCGAGGTCCATTTCGCGTACATTCGAGCAATTTGCCTCAAGCACTCGGAACAAAAAGGCTGCTGTCTCTCTCAATCGCTCGCTTTCAAATAATGATCTCAAAACAAAGAGAATGGAACTGTTTTCTGAACAATTACATGGGGCTGAATATGCGATATGCGAGTCCATGGGCTCTGGCTCACAGGGGAGATGCAATTCATTATTCATTGACAGACATGATTCAGGTAACTATCGAAAAACAAACTCGTTTAGACACATGCGAGCTTTCTATAAGAGATTACCGCATGATTAACTTTATTTACGGAGTTCTATTTGCCACTAAAGGCAATAAAAGTGCGGATTTATTACGAATTAGGAAAGAGAAGGTAATTTTTCTCCCGGCAGCCTCTGTTTTGCTGGTATGAGTGATTTATGCATTCGAAATTCCGATTGAACGAGACCTGGCCAAAAGTAATCGAGATGACCGATATATCTAAATAAATTTTTTAGATGGGCATTAAAAATGTGAATTAAAATAAAATTATGTGTGAAATATATGCCGTATCGTTTATTTTGCTTCGAAGGTGTACGAATCCGAATACTGTTGATGCTATTCCAGAAATATTTAACCTTAGATCAGAAATTTGTAATTTAAAAATCATCCAAAATTATGTCGTTAAATATCATTTATACAGTTCGGGAAGAAGAAAAAAACACATTAGTAACTATATTAATAAATAAAGTAAAAAATATTTGTTGACGCCAAATAAATTATTTAAACATAGGGCAATAATTACATAAACTTAAAATAAATATCGCGTGTACTTTATTATTGTTGAGCCTTTAAAACTGAAATATTTCGCAGTTGAGCAAAATAATTCCAATTTAGTCTGAAATCAATAATAGATTGCTTTATAATGGTAAGAATGTAAAAGCCTAGGCATTCAAAATATATTTCATGCAATATGAAATTTATTGCACCTGTGGCGCAGTGAGAACTATATCACGCTAGAGCCTGATCTACTACTTCGGACCCGATTAAGATCTTTGAACTTCTATTATGATTTTGTGCTAAAGCCTTTTGTAATTTGAATTTTTAGGTGTTCTGTTTTGTTTTAGTTCTGTTCTACTATATGGCAACAGTCTTCTGCCGTTGATATATGTTGTTGCGTTTTGTGAAATAAATTGCTTAAAACCTTTCTTACAGTTTCTTTCATTCCGTTATCTTTTATTTTAGCAAGCGTTAGGGTTTAACGTTTTTGAATATGTTTACGGTCGGATGATATAATACTAAAATTGGAGTCCGGTAACTTTCTTCATTCATCCACGGTCATACACCATAAAAATTCATATAGAATAGCACCAAAGTTCAAGTATGGGGTCTGATAAGTACCAGTGGGGAGTCTTGAGACTCCTTCCTCCTACATAGACAAAATCTGTCCACAGGTAACTTCCAAATCTTCAGTGAGCTCATAAAGCCATTGAGGGAACAATGGTTCAAGCGGACGTTGAAGTCAAGGAGTGCGACAACAGTATGTTGAAACAGCAGCCGGAGGATTTCTATACGCATACCATTCTGGGTAACTTCCACATCTTCAGTGAGCTCATAAAGGCATTGAGGGAACAATGGTTTCAAGTTGACGTTGAAGTCAAGGAGTGCGACAACAGAATGTTGAAACAGCAGCCGGAGGATTTCTATACGCATACGATTCTGGGTAACTTCCACATCTTCAGTGAGCTCATAAAGGCATTGAGGGAACAATGGTTTCAAGTTGACGTTGAAGTCAAGGAGTGCGACAACAGAATGTTGAAACAGCAGCCGGAGGATTTCTATACGCATACGATTCTGGGTAACTTCCACATCTTCAGTGAGCTCATAAAGGCATTGAGGGAACAATGGTTTCAAGTTGACGTTGAAGTCAAGGAGTGCGACAACAGAATGTTGAAACAGCAGCCGGAGGATTTCTATACGCATACGATTCTGGGTAACTTCCACATCTTCAGTGAGCTCATAAAGGCATTGAGGGAACAATGGTTTCAAACGGATGTTGAAGTCAAGGAGTGCGACAACAGTTTGTTCAAACATTAGCCGAAGGATTTCTATAAGCATACTATTCCGAGACCAGTGTCACAAAGAAATGGATAAATAAACAGCTGCAATATTTTTCTGTTTCGTTAAATAATTGCTGCGAAATATTCACTAACTCCTTATTTATTGACTGATATTATTGATTGATTATTGTTGGATGATAAGAATCATCTGATTATTGGATGATTCTTATCATCCACCAATCAGATGTTTTCAAGGTATTTTAGCATCCCAATATATTCAACAACCATTTTTCATATAGAAACACATACAATGAAATAATGCTAATTCTAAAAAGATAATTTTATTTCAAATCTCGGGAATATAGAAACGAGTACTAAAATTCAATTTTAATGATTTTTATTTATCTGTAATATTATTTGATGCAGATTAATACGCATATTTTCTGTCGATACATAAGGATTCTAATCTATGAAGTCAGTCTGATCACAACTTCTTCTTGTGAGTAAAATATTTAGTAAATTACAACAAACGTTACTTCAAAACTTGCACTGCATTTAAATCTTTCAACTGTTTAATATTCTGTTAAACAACCTATTCCCTTTTAAATATTATACAATATTAAATAATTCGAACACACAAATTAAGAATGCAAATCACACATACTTCGGCTTTGAATTTTAGAGTTTAAAATTGAGAGGCAAATTAATGAGCCCAATTTAAGTGATTTCTCTTTCAATATTTACTTATGAGATCTACGTTTTAATATACCACATTTATTTAAAAATAAATTATGCCAGTTTTATATTCTGGTTGTCGATTTCTGCGAAAGCTTTTCTCATAAATATTTGAATAAATTTAATAGATGTTTTAAAATTTCAGAATGAAAATGAATATTCAATATCATTAGTGATTCAAAGGGCATCGATTTATTAAGCTAATAATTATGTTCTTGTTCTAACTCCCCATGTATTTCTCCTGTCTATCATCATTAATATTAAGTCTTCCCTATTGGTGATATTTATTCTGTATATTTCGTCGTTTGTCGCATTTACCCCTTACTACAAGACGGTAATAATTAAAATCTTATTAAGTTATTCGCATCGTTTGCAAATAATAATTAGGATTCTGATAATTATAGATATAATTAATAATATTCTTGAAGGACCAATATTATCTAATGCTATAATTGTTGATTGCTTCTAGAATTTGATGATGGTTGGTTGATCTAAAATCTATTTATTACAGTTGATTAAACATCATTGGACAGTAGATTGTACAACAATGTTCTACTGACTTAAAAGACTGTCAAATAAACAGCCTACATTCTTTAAAAAATTATAAGAGAATATAAAATAAGTGTTATTGGATCAAAATATAGGTTATTGTTTGAAAATGAGTTAGCTTATTTAGTGACAAGCCACACGCAAGTGCAGGTGTTACGTAGGGATATGCGAGGAGAACCCGAGGTCAACACCAATATTAACCTTCGTGTGTCATGAATCCAGAAGGGATTACTTTACAAAGTACAATAAGAATGTATAAAAACACTATAGTGAGAAGAACGTAGTATTAACTCCCTAGTTTTAAAAATTAACAACAAAAAGCTTATTTAAAAAGACAACATTTTATTACATGCATCAATACGCTTATATTATTACATGCACGTTGAAACGATGCAGAAGGGGAAAAATGTGAAAAAATAAATGAGAGTCTGCCTTTAAACACAAACCCGATACGATGCTGCTTCCTTACAATCGATCCAAGAAATAGCGGAGTGATCACTCCAGAAAATTTGCATCACGTGACGTCAAAAACGATGGAGCTGTAAAGGACATGGCGCTGTGCCGTCTCTTAACAACATTTCAGTGGTTGAAACCTATATCTTTTGTAATGATTGCTATGATTTAGAGGTATTTAAATTTCAGCAGAAAGAGCGGGCAGAGCTCTTACGACGTTAAGTTAATTGTGCTTCACGAATGTGCACGCAAGGGGTCTCAAGCATAGTGTTACGAAACTGTAAAGTTGTTTCCCTAACATACTACTATTATGGCAAGAGAGAGAGTTTTACAGATATTTTACTGGATTTCAAGCTAATTAACCCTGACCTTCGTGACAAACTTAGCTACCATTTTGGCGACATAGCGATAAATTTGGCGACTTTGCCGAAAAAAAGAATTTTCTAGAAAATAAAAGAAATATCGCCCTATCTCTACTAGGAACAGAAATATCAAGAACCTTCGAGACAAGTCTATGTGACGTCACATCCTATCGGAAAAAGTATAAATACCGAGACTCATCGAGTGAGTAAGTCTGTCTTTGAAGCTTTGAACGCAGTGCACTCTGGTGAGCGGATAGATATTGAGCGATATTGAAAGTGCTGTTACTGAGATTTATTGGTGGTCTGCTGTCTACTTGTGTTATTAATTTATAAAACTACGGATTAGTTTTGTTACTTGTGCTAAATTTTCCTTTCTGAAATAATTGTGGAATAAAGAGTGATTGTTTTATTAGACTGCTTGTTGGACCTCATTCACGAACATCCACCGGGCGATTTTTTTAATAATATGGAATAACCAAAAAATAAGCATATGAGATCAAAGCCATGACAGCCAAAGCATAAGTGATGGGACATATTAAAGTGATCGGTACATAAAATGTTTGAATGTAATGTGTGTTTTAGAGTTCGAATAGTTTTCCCATCCTCCATTGGGTTTTGAACAATCAAGCGTTGCTATTTACTGAGATCAGGTGAGCACAGACATATTGATGATGAAGGAATAACACGACATTTGAATTGGTATTATTGGCTGTCTGTATGTTATAAACACTAAACTGGCAATTAAGAATCTAAGTCGGTGTATGCAAAATAAATATTTGTATTTCTAGAAGATAAAATACCATGTTAAAAATAAGGATATCTGAAGATATGGTCGTGATCAAATCATGATTGTCGTCTCTTTAGATAAAATATTCCCCTTCAAAGTTGTCCCTACGGATTCCAGAATCTGTCCTTACGGTCTTCTAGATGCATCCAGACGACCCAGTTATTCTCCAAATTCCTGTCAAAGTCTCACGAGTCGGAGAACTTGACAACAGGGAATTGCGTTCTGAGGTATTTCATTGAGACTGCCGTATTTAAGTCTTATGCAATCGCCGTTTGTAATAGATAATCTTGTTCAGTAAATAAGCTTAGAACTGTATTACATGCTTATTAATTGTTTTTCTTTCAAACTATTCTGTTCAATCCTTATTTCAGATAATTATTTCAGTTCTTCCGAAAGTAATCCATGTTAAAATAATGATGGTTGGTTCTAATTATAAAGAAAGATATTTTAAATATTATTTTCAATGTGAGATTTTTAAAACTAGATACTTTAAAAGAAATTAAATAATGCATTATTCAAAATCTTGTGTAATGTATACTGGATTGTTATGTAGAAGATAACTTCAGTCATATCTAATATGAAAATTTCGAGACAATTACGAATTCATAAATTTTAGAATATTTGTTGGCCAATTGTGCTTATAGATGGCAATATTAGCAGCATAAAAATGAGTTAAATTTAAATGCACATATGTCTAGTATCTCTTTAAACACTATAAAAAAATCCACTTTATTGAACTAATCTCTATCTCTATTTTTTTGAAAATATGATATAATGTACAAATACCATATAATGTCTGTAAATTCAATTAAATGCAATGAATTTTTAAAATATAAAAGGTAGAATTTTAATATTAGGATATTTCAAATAACTGAGATTTGATAAACATATAAATTTACAACATATTTCAAATATCAAAGTTTTCGGTTAAATTTAGTCTCTGTGTTAAATATTAAACATTGTGTACACAACTGAAAAAATCTATATAACATTGTCTATATTCAAGAAGTATGTAAAGAGCCTTTGCATGCTGAAGCACACAACAAATTTAGCAGAAACCTTAACTCAGGCATTTTAGGAAGATAATTGTTCTGCAGATCGAAATAATCCTTTAAAAATCTCATACCGAGCGAGGCGGTCACGGACGGTCTAAGAATTTCCCCTTAACAGCGACGAAGGCCGGTCTGAGGCGGTTGCCTTCTTTTGAGGTGAGGTGAGGTTCTGAGATCACTTAGGAGATAAGCGCGGTAGGGGGTCCAATTATCCTTGCCAACCACAGCTCATTTCCGTGCGCTTTAAGGAAAGGTTAAAGAAGGGGTGGACAGATGGGGGAGATGACCACGCAGGTTGGGAGAGCCCAATTCATGTCATTTCCGATCAAAAAGTCCCGTTTTAAAGGAGCAAGAAGAAAAAAGTCGCGTCGGGAAAAAGTTAATTTCTCTTTAAACTGTATAACTAAATTTCTGATTAGTTTTCGTGACTTTCATTACAATACATTTTCCATTCATTCCGTAGCAGAAACAGTTGATGCAAATTCCTATCAAGCATACTATTGCGATCCCAAAAATTTTTTGCCTTCTGTCTATTATCGAGAACGTGCGTAATTATATGGAGATTTGAGATACCATACTTATTTCTGATTTGAGGTAACTTTGTTCCTAACATTTGTAGCTATAAAGGTAATTACCAAATATCGTAAAAATCGCACTAGTCATATCCAACAGACGTCAATCATCCCAAGAGTCTACATGAATTTTGAAGATTTTTCCCTATCCTTCTCTGAAGAATTGGATTAGATTTATTTGCCTTTCACTACTTTTAGTCAGGCATTGAGGAAAGCTTGTACAAAGTAACATCAAAATTGTCCCAGCTATATTAAACTTCTTACCAATCTGCTTATTAAATGCATATAAAACCACACAATACCCTATAGATTGGATTAGCGTTTATTTGCCCCCATCGTATTTTTAGTTAGCTGATTAAAAGTATGTATAGCAAATTTCATCAAGCCACCGAAATTGTCAAAAGTATCAATCGGCCTATTTGTTACATGTCTTTTTGGGATTTTGCCCCACTCTATTCTGAGGGACTGGGTTAGGCCATATTTAGTCCTACAGTACTTCAAGTCGTCTAATGAGGAACCTGTGTACCACGTTTCATCAAAATCGCCAAGCTTGTCAATCGCTCTATTTGTTACATGTATTTTGGGGACTTTGCCCCACTCTATCTTGAGGGACTGGGTTAGGCCATATTTACCCCTACAGTACTTCAAGTCGTCTAATGAAGAACCTGTGTGCCAAGTTTCATCAAAATCTCCCAATCCTCCGTTAAAATCTCACAAACGTGTCAATCGGGCTTTATATTACTTGCATTTAGGAGAATTTATCCCACCCTACCCCGAGGATTGCGTTAACCCCTACAGTACTTAAAGTTGGCTAATGAGTATCTTATGTACCAAGTTTCAACGAAATTGGCTCAGCCATTCGGAAGTGATGCTGTAACAAACATATATACATACATAGGTTGAGTTTTATATGTATAAATTCAAGAAGTGTTATTTAATTATTTTGACATAAAAGTTTATTTATTGAGCAAAGAACAGTGATCTTACCAATTTAAATTCAAAAGTTTGACCCTCAAAAAATGTGAGAATTTTAATATAAATTCTAAATTTTGTGGAATAAAGGGGCTCGATAATTTGAGAAAAATATTTTTTAAAGAAAATGATCTACTTTAATGAGCAATTAAATAAGGTGAATGCTCTAAAAATATCCCAATTTTAAAATGCATAATATTCGATATTATTTTTTTAAAAATTGATAGTAAAACAAACAACAAGGACATAAAATATTTGAAGTTTTAATATTTTGATATTCAGAAATTCATGCATTGAAAAAAACCCCTACTAAAATCAAATGAATAAAATTTGAAAACAAATGTCCAAATCATTCACTTTACTATATTCTCCTGGATTTCCTATATGATTTTAGCAATAGGCAGAAAATACCGCTTTCGTTGAAAATTTTCATACATGCTTTAGTGCAAGATAGCATGAATTCTAAGCCAAAAAAGTATTATATATCGCAGACATAGCAGAATCTAATTGATAATGATGGTTACTCTACTATAAAATGGCAGTCCTAATCTAAGATTGAATTACTTATTTACAGATTGATGGTCTGAGTAATTTAATGTGACACCGAGAGGAAGTTTCTTTTTTTTAAAGCTCGTGTTACTTCTCTGAGTCAGTTATCTGTCGGTTATAAATTGATCGAAAATCGCTTCTCAGCAACAGGAAAGAAGATAAAACGGCAAGTTAAAGGAAACTAAACAAGCAAAGCAATGAAAAATAGAATGTGAAGTTTAAAACCTGTCACTAAAATTAATTTCACCGTGGCTAAATACTGAAGTTATTTATGAGGAGCAATAATTTTTTCCCTTTGAAAACTTCTAAAATCGAACAAAAAAAGAAAGCTTGATAAATATAATAGAACAATAATCGTAGGAGAACAAACGTTGTTCTTAAATATAAAGGCAATCAAATGTTAAAAAATATTAATGAACAAAGTGAAGATGAAAAGAAAATATATTCCATAATCATATCATATAATATAATCATATCCATCATCTGTCTGAAATCTTCTCTAAATAAGCAGGGAATTTCGTTTGAAATCTTTTCTAAATAAGCAGGGAATTTTGTCTGAAATCTTTTCTAAATAAGCAGGGAATTTCGTCTGAAATCTTTTCTAAATAAGCAGGGAATTTTGTCTGAAATCTTTGCTAAATAAGCAGCGAAGTTTGTCTGAAATCTTCTCTAAATAAGCGGGAATTTCGTTTTACAAACACTTAGCAAGCCTTTTCACATGCTGTCAATCATGAAAATGAAGACTGGGTATCAACAGGAAGACAGTAGTCTTTACAATGTACTCAGAGACTTTTGTTGAGACTCTTGGGCGTGGTAAACACTTTGTTCCATGCACTAAGGATATATTAGTCCATTTTATGATGTGTGTTTTTTTAATCAGGAGAGCTGAAAAAGCCGGATTAATGCTGGATTTTAGTAAACTAGCGACATTGTAAAAAGAATAACCATGATTTGAAAGAATAGCCATGTACAATAAGCTCCAAATAGTCATCAAACTTTGCGAGACCTATGAAAATACGTCCAATTTTATTTTTAAAATTAGAAAGTATGAAAGGAATTTTCGAAATTTGGTAGAAAATTATACTGACCAAATACGCGAGAACAACATTTACGACGAGAAAGCTTTCCATTATTATTTTATGCAATATACGCCAGCAGTGTTTTCATCTGACCTTCATGTAGCCATGATGATATTTACACAGTTTCCAAGTGTATAAATAACAAAATGGGTATTAGAACATCATGGGACAACTAAACTCAGAAAGCTAAACAAGGTGTTTAAAAAAAACGTGGTCGAAGTTTAAGGGTAGGTCAGGCATATGCTAAGTATTCAAAATTACATAGGAATATAGATTGCACAAACGCCATCTGGTGGTAGCAGAGAGCATTTAAAATAAAACAGCGCTGTCCAAAATGCCGATATCTTTCTGAATCTTAACGGTATGGAACTGGAATTTTTATATAAGTTGACCCATATATATGGCTCTGAAGCTGTGAAAGAAACATTACGCTAACTTTTGCGCAAGCGCAGTTGAATATTATTTACTAAAATGATTATATTTTCTTTAATATTCAAAGTATTTACTTCAAATTTTAATACAATGCTTCTCTAAAACATTGTCACGTATTTCGTAAGTTTCATGGGATTGGGTTGAAACTCTGCAAGTTATAGACAAAAAAACATGCAGAATATTTGGGATTAATTAAAGAAACTTTATGTCTTCCCGAATATTCTTGCCATTTTTAAGAAAATGCATGCAAATATTGCATACATCACGCAAAAGAACTGAGGAAGATGCACACTATTATTAGCTTTTTGTTAAGTGCGGTGAGTCAAAATCCTTTCTCCGATTCATCAATTTCTGTTCGGTCCCCTAAATGCTCTTGTGACCGAATCTTCAATGTAAATTGTGAGTTAAAATCTGTTCTTTATATGCTCGAATTTCGAGGAAAATTCATCAGGCCTTTCGAGAGATATCCCCAAAAATGTGCATTATCAACTTTCTGTGAAGCAGCTGGATGCACTCGCTTGTACCTGACCAAACTTTAAGGGTAGATGAAGCATACAGAATCAAATTTTGAAATTTTTCAAGTATCCTCCGAGATATTCGAAAAAGTGTTCAAATTTCAAAAAATGTCCGCAATTTTGGCCATCTCTGTATTATTTTAAATGCCATCTGCTGCCTCCAGATGGCGTTTGCGTATTCATGTTCCTATCTGATTTTGGATGCTTATCGCATGCCTGACCTACCCTTAAAGTTTGGCCACGTTTTTTTAAAACACCCTGTATAGCGAGAAAGATATATAGCTTAGTGAGAAAGCTAAGCTATTTCCAATATTGGTACTTACGTATTAACGCCACCGCAGCTACAGATTTGGCGGTTTTTAAGTGCCGCCAAATTTGGCGGTTTTTGTACTTACGTATTAACGCCAATTTGGCGGTTT
>BGPR01008558.1:25820-43235 GCA_013235015.1 Araneus ventricosus | reverse complement strand
TGTACTTACGTATTAACGCCAATTTGGCGGTTTTTGTACTTACGTATCAACGCCAATTTGGCGGGTTTTGTACTTATGTATTAACGCCAATTTGGAGGTTTTTAAGTGCCGCCAATTTGGCTGTTTTTGTAAACAAGATTGCTCTTTATTGGCGCATTACCGCCAATCTGTAACCCAATATTCCGTATCCAACCGTGATTACTAGTACTTAGGAATGATTTTACTTTATTATTAAAAGATACTGCACCATTATCACTTATAAAATACGTATTTCTTTTTGTGATGAGAGAAATACCCTGACATTTATAGGAAAAATATATGCTAAACCTCATCAACTCATCAATCACATGGCATGAAAGGGATGAAATTATCATTAAATAATAATCAATATGCAAGAGAATATTTTTGTGATGAGTGTCTGTTGGTGTTTAGCAGAGCTAATAACGATCACTTTCTGGATGACTTCAGAAGAACGAAAGTAGCAACTACTCTTAGGAGATAACAATCTTCTTTTAAAATTGGGAAATGCAAATAAATGAAATATATCACGATTTCAGCTAGATGAACTGCACTGAGTTTTTACGAAACGCATTTCGTTTAACATCATTTACAAATAAGTTAGAAGAAATCCTTCAAATTACTGTAAGACCTACTTTTCTGTATATTTCTAATATTGAAAAAGTCTAGACATTTTTTTATACCTCATCATTTAATCTTTTTTAAACGGAAAGAATCGATTTATGTTTAGAACTTGAACAAAGCGAATGATAACAAAGAAGTATTCACAGAAATGCCACACGTGAAAATTATTGTACGTCTGTTTGCAAAAAAAGCCGCTAAAAACTGTCTGTACACTTCAAGGATGTACACTAGTTCCTGGTACGTGTATATGTAGTGCTGTTTATTTCATGAATAACATGTGTTTTTTTATTGTTCCAGGTCTGACGTGCATTCAATATATTATGCAAAAATACTAGAACAAAGAAAAAATTTTTGATTAAATTTAAACATGCAATGAATGCATCAAGTATATTCTGACCATTGGCCATCTTGCGAAAACATATTGACATATAAACATATTAACTATGAATCCTCAAAAAGATTTCTATTTTTAATAATTTCTTAATCAAAACATTTTGGAAAATTAGCAGTCAGATAATAAGGCTAAGTAACCATTTAGTGGTAAAAATGTATAGAAAATTAATGTCAATCAATCGAGGAAATGCAAAAACTTATTTTATCTTAACAGAATCCATGCAATTCATCATTTGATTAAAATGAAAGAATTTTCTCCTTTCAATTTCTTATAACGTGAAAAAAGATATGTTTTGTATTTTCAGCTTCAGAATAAAAAATAACTACCATATTCTTTTTTTAGTGTATTCCGTTTCATATCCCTATTCCACGTGTCGCAGTCCAGTCATCACAATGCAGTCATCATTTTTATTATTACATAAACCTGAAACACTGGGAAACGGAATCAATAGCTCAAAAAACGAGTCAGGAACATTCACGTACTTTCGAGTGATTTACATCAGGTTTTTTTCCAAAAAGAGGATTGTTGTCTGTCTCGATCACTTTCGAGTAACGATATTCAAATACAGAGAATCTAACTCTTTTCTCAACAATTACATGGAGCGGAATATGCTATGTAGAAATCCTTTGGCTCTGACTTTCATGAGAGATGCAGTTCATTATTCATTGACAGTCACGATCAAAGTAACGATCAAGAAGAAAACCTCGTTTAGACAGCATGAGTGTTTTCTTGAAGATACACAGAAGGAGCTACCCATTTGCCACTGAGGGTAATAAACGTGCGACAGCATGGGGAACATAAATGCCAGTTTATTACTGATTCGGAAAGGGGAGGGAATCTTTCTCTCGACGTTCTTTTTCACCAATCTCCTTTCTCTAATTGATTTTAACATGCATCAAAAGACTACCGGAGAAATAAACCACGATATCCACATCTTTCTCGGTAAAACCCGCACTTAGGCATGAAAAAAATATAAGTGCTTCATCTCACAGATTAGATGCACCCGACGGAAGGTTAATGCTGTAAATTATCCACTATAATCGAACCACAGAAATATTTTATGAGAATATTACCGCATATTTACAGATAAAATATTTGTAAATTACAAATCGAGATGCCATTGGAACACAGTGAATAGCGATAAGACTAAATACAGCGATAGGAGCATGATCAGATCATGGTTATATTCTATTCAGACGGATTACCTCTTTCGAAGTAATCCCTACAGACTGCTCCGGACGTATCCGGAGACGACTCAGAAATTCCCCGAGCTCTTCTCCAAGACTCACGAATAACACAGTCCGGCAGCTGGGAATTGTGTTCTGAAATACATCATTCGGGCTGTCTGGTTGTAGTCTTTTGCAGAACTTGAAATAATAGAAATATTTACACGGAAAATAAACAGATCTCCAGAGGTTTAATAAATATTTTTTATTTTAAATTACTATAAGAATTTCAAATTTTTATAAAATCTTTATTCACAAAAATTCTCGTTATTCTACAAAAAATCACCCTTAATACAAGAATGACGACCTTCTATTTTAACCTTAGAGAATGAACTTCTAAGCGTTAGGGACTAAGTCTTACGTGCAAGACACCAAAAACGAAACCAATGGTACGTGCACTTGATTTCTTTTCATCAAGCTCGTCATTATTGTATCACGGATGATTTCTTGTAAAGTAAAAAGAATTCTTGAGAATAAAGAAGTTTTTCCAGGTTTGAAATAAGGAATTTCATGCTAAATGATTAAGAATGACTGAACAAAACAGAATATTCATTATTATACTCTTGAGATCAGTAAGGTTTCATTAGGAGATTTTAATACAAATAAATGATTAAAATACAATTTGTTTGAAATACTCTGAAATATAAGAGAGAGCAAAATGTTAATCTGCGACTTCGAGTAGGAAATTTAATATCTGGATATTTAATGAAAAGGAGAAGAACATTAGTGCAGATAAATGTATGTTACAAATAATACTCTTTATTCTGGTAGATTATATTGAAAAAATGATATTAATTTGACTAAAGTGGAGAGATTCGTTATAATTAGTTTTCCTAGAAAACACATAAGAAAATTGTCCCTTTATCTGCTGCCAGTTACTGCATGGGAATTAATTTCGTTTCAGACACAAATTTGTCTAGCGACGTAATATTAGGAACAGTTATGCTACTCCCGACCAAAGGCTTTTATCTCTGATAATAATAGAAAAGAATGTCCTCTACAGAGCACACACATATTTTGAATCGTGGGAATGTGCATCTCAGAGCCCTTTTCTTAAATTTTAATTAATTAAAAATAACGCGAAATTTCGGCGTTTTTCCTTAATAACTTCCGAAAATATTATAGCAAAAATAATATTTTTACACCATCTGCAAGTGCAAAGAAATACCTTTCCAATGATATCAATTAAAGTTCCGTACAATGTTTTCTCGGATTTTAATAATTAAAAAAAATATTTTTTGGCATAATTTACAACAATACTTTTCATTGTTACAAAGCAACTCAAACCGTTCTCATTGTTTAAACAAATATTTAATTGCATATTTCTCTTTCACTGTTGTAATCTGAAATAGGATCCTAATACATTTTGCTTTCATATTTTATTTCATGAAAAAATTTTCAAATCTGTATACCAAGCTCTCCGAGATATTACTTTGCTTACATTAAGAAATATATCTAGTAAGCTGAACCCAGATAGGAATTTTAGTTTGCACCAAAGTTGCAGCAGTCTTGCTCTGCAAGTCTGCAAGCTTGCAGCAAGTTAAGTTCATTACAAGTTTGAGACAAATTTTCAGAAACGACGAAGTCAGCACGCGTCGAAATTGCAGCAAACGTTTCACGTCAAGTTCATTGCAGACGATTAGAAAAAAAAAGAGTAAGCATACACACCTTGGATTCGAACACCGGAAATCTCGGTTCCAACCTGTCGCCTTAACCACTAGACCAGCAAATCGTCGCTAAGTGACGATAGCGAGGATTATTATACACAAGCTACAAGTTCTTTCAAATGTCTTCATGATTTAATAATTTTTTATAATTTTGAGAATATGATTTGAAGTCAAAGTCAGGGCGATTTTCGCTAATAAATACGTTCTGATAGTGGAATAAATTACGAAATTAGGGTTCAAAAGTAATTACGAGCATTAAGAAAAAGGTGATGCAGTTTTCTTTAAAGTGCGAGTTCTATATTTTTTAAAAGTTGGGATAGAGAATTTTTAAAATGTAATATTTTTTTTAAAAAAAGACCTAATTAGTTGTTTTGAAATTGTCATTGATTTATTGAATTAATAAAAAGAAGGACGGTCTAGGAGATGTTATTCAAAATCGCATGTTTTTTTTAAAAATAGACAAAGAATCAAAGCTTGAAATATACAACTGTATCCAAGTCGTGGTGTGTAAGTGTTTCGTAACAAATTCACAGCAAACTTGTCTTGCAAGTGGATGGTCAATTATGTTGTGTTACTTTGTAGGAATTTCGCTGCAAACTTGTCGCGTCAAGTTTGTCATGACAAGATAATATCCAGACGAAATCGCACTTGCTGCAAATGTACATGCTATCTGTGAATGATTATGGTTGCCATGTTTTCATTCTTTTCTCAGCATCCATGCCATTCCACTAACATGCGGCGGACCATAAAATGTGCTGCGTCATTTTAATGTTGAAATCAAATACATATTTTACAAAAGGAATAAGAAAGTGAAAATATTGACGACAACAAGGAATTAGAGGTTACATGACATGGTCAGTTATTTGACTCCATTAGCAACATTTATGTAAATAGGGAACAGAAGAGGTCCAAGGTCACTAATAGAAAAATTGTTAAATATCTAGCACGATCAGAAGTTTAAAATTACGTTGTTAAGAGAACCATGAATATAAAATTATGCAAGATTCAATTTAAATCGTATTCCTGGCGAACAAGCTGGCTAGTATAAGAATATCTCACTACAGTACCAGATGCTGCTAACGACAGTCGAAAATGCATATGATAGGCATGAACTGAAGCATCTAAAGACATACAAGTTTTGAATTATCTTTTTCAAGGACTGCTATTGTATATTTGTATAGAACGTGACCCAACCGTGTATATCATCTTAAAATTTTCATTAGTATCCTTATAAGACACTAAATAATCTATGTAAAACTTCACTCATTTAATTGCAATTATCATATGCAAACTCTCAAATGGTATATCTACAAAAACAAGTGATGCTCATTCATTTTGTTGCGGAAATCATTTTTCGATGTCGAAAAATTTGACGGCATCTCAATTCAATGCCTATGCAACATATAAGATATTTTTTGCAATATAAAATACATAATAGCATTTATTTCGTAAAATCCTACTATATTAACCAATCCTTTTCTAAATATTTATTTATGAAAATCTGATAAATTGAACAATGTCTAAGAATTCAATTTATTCTAACAATACGAATGTTCTTTTTTGTCAAATCTTAAAGAATAGTTTCTTTTTTCAATTCCTACTATTAGTTCACACTCTCCCTATATATATTCATTTATATATCTTGTTCAAATTTTCAATCGTTAATAAAATACTTTTTATTCATCCACTCAAGTTCAAATACATTTTTTAAAACTGGTAGTGGATGGCACTTGATGCTAATACAGTTTTTTCAATTTTTTTTCCTTTTTTTTATTTTTCTTTGTTGACCTAAATAGGAATTGACTTAAATTTTTTTTTTATATTGCTTGTTTTGGTTATGATATGATTGAGATATTCCTAATAACAGAGGTCTATTTAACAGTATTAATTAAGAGTATTAAGAAAATAAAAATGTAAGTGTAAATTTCAGATTTAGTACTAAATATTAAATATTTTGCACATAGCCGGAATATTGTAAGCAATAATCACTTCGTTACTGCAACATCTAAATAACCTTTATATAACGATACAACATTTCAACCGAATCCATAGTTTTGGTTTCTGAAGCAAATAATAGCACTGCAATCCGAAGTTTCGCTGTAATTCCTCTCTAAACTGCTTTGCTGGACTTTCCGACTCCTTTCATGGAGTCTTCACCAAACATTCTCCATTCATTCCACAAGGAAAATGGCCAAATATATTTATATCACGCAAGTAATTGTGATTCCTGAGCTCTTCTACTATTCGTATTACTACGTTACCGGAATTTTGGTTTATTATATGAATGATTATGTGTACGACAGTTAAAATTGATAAAATTAACGAAAAATTAAATTAAAAATTAATAGAACTTGAATTAAAAATTAATTAAAATTCTCCTTCTTCTTCTTGAATTCTTCAGGCCACATAAAGGAATAATTTTGACTAATGGTCTTTCCTTTATTCAGAAAATTTTTGTCCTGCTTCAGAGCTACAATGGCGTGTGGCCTCTGAGGAGAATCGTCATTTAGGTTCTTTTACAATTTTCTTCCATTTTACTTTCACTCTAACTGTATTTTTCGTTCTATTTTGCTTTTTTATGTTTTATTTTAAGGTTTTATTAATGCCTATTTTTATAATTTTTAACTTATTTTTCGAAGTTCTAATTTTGTTATGTGTACGACTATGAGAAATTTCAAAATTTACCATTATTCGAGAGCGATCAAAGTGAAATAGTTTCGATCATTCATGAATCTATCAGTGGTGTAATAGTCAGGTATTTTATGTATATTTGTCTATAAAGCAAGGGTGAGTATGCTAGCGACAAGCATGCATTTATCAGAATTATACTCGAACATAATAATTTTCACAAGTTATAAATTTAAGTTTCCAAGAAATATTTCTATAAATATTTTTACTTAAACCCATTTTCAAATATCTTAAGAACAATTTAAAACGTTTTGCGAATCTGGAAATATATATATATATATACAATCAAAAACAAATACAGAAAGAAATGCAATAACCAATCAAGAAATTAATACTTTAATCGAAGAAATACTATTTCAAATCAAGTAAACGTTAGGAAACGGATGGTTAACATAAATTCTAAGAAAAAAAATTAAATATGAATAAAACTTCACTAATACGGTGAATGCGCCAATGCAGCAGTACAACCAAAAAGTGAGAAATATTAACAAAAGAAAACATCAAAATCACGTCATAAAAGAGAAACCAAAACAACAAAACGGAATATATATACATATTTATATGTAATAATCTTACTTAATTTTACTTTAAATTCTAATATTATATATTTTAAAGTCTTAATGTATTCCAAAATCACTTTTCTTAAACTCCAGTTTCGTTTTATTTCCCGCGCTGGAGGCATATTAAATCTCGCGTTTGGCATATTTATTACTAAAAGAATATTTTAATCGATTTCACGTGCCCACAGAAAATCATGACGGTGTCTCCTTGTCGCCAGGCTTTTCCCTAAAAGCTTACGTAATTTATTAAAAATAGCCAATATTCCCTTCACTCTGATCACGTGTCTATATGTTATTCCCTTATCTGAGAGAAGGCCTAGATTTTCTGTTCACTTTTTTCTTGTAACCTAAACTGATACCAAACAGATTTCGTTTTATTATGTCATCTAAAAGTTCAGTCAATTTCATTTTAAAAACACTTACAACTATATCTGGTCTATCGTCTGGGCGTTGTGGCCCTTCCAGCACATTTAAAATATCCACCCATGTTGGGTTGCAAGTAAATGTTACAAATAGATCAAGTCGGCCAAATTTCCTCATCATTGCCATAGCATCTTGATAATTTTGATGCATATGGCGAGAGCTTCCTTGAAATGTAGACGGAAGAATAATGAGTTTCCCCGGACGGACACTTTGATTCAATACTCGAGAATACTCGAGTGATAGAGAATACTAAAATCGCTTCTCATAGCAAGTCGGTAAGCATAAAATTGCAGCTGAGTGACTCGAGTGTATTTTGATGATCTTCCTTCTTCAGAATGTTTCATATTTATGTTCCAACCCAATTCTCCTCTTGGAAAAAGCAAGGGATAAACCATGGGATCACAACACTGGTTTAAAGGAGAAATATTTTTGCAACTATTACCCATTGGATTAATGCAGGTGTCTCGATTGGCCGGCGGTTCTCCACTATCTCCTATAAATATCGCTGCAATTTCTGTTTTGGAAGTAGGTTGATTGTATCTACGTAAATCTAAATCCCCATTCTCCATGAAAACCATTCTGATATTTGTAGCTGGATTTTCTCCAATTATTCGATGCATCTGCAGGTAACAATCTATGAATGGATTAATTGCCCTCAACATAGAATCCAATCTGTCCATAACAGAGGGTAAACATCCTTCATTTCTCTCCGTGCGTTTTTCAGTTGCTTTACTGGTATCAAAAATAAACAATTGACCATACCCTGGTTTGTTATGATTACTATATAAAGGAGAAACCATATGGTATATCTGACCATGAATCCTATAACAGTATGGTCCTGTTCCAGGAGGAGGTTTAATTTGAGCTCCCATGGAAGCAAAAGCTAAGGCAGAGTTGTATTCTCTTATATGCTTCCGATAGTTTTTTGATTCGAGTGAGTTACTGGTCAGCAAATCCTTCAATATTTCAGGCGGATTCAATATTTCCGGCAAAATAATTTTTTATCGTGGCAACATTTAGTGTATTTTCCACTTGAATTTACTTCTTTTTCCCAGAAACGTGTAGACAAAAAGAACAGAGTCCTGTCATAGTCCCACAACTATGTTCCTGTAACCTGAAAAATTCGCTCTGTACACAAAAACGCTTGACTCTATTTTGTTCATTCCGATTAGATCGTCTTGGGAATGATTCCTCAACAGTTTCATTAGATCTATTTTCTCGTTTTCGACGATTTCGATTTATAATCGAAACTGCCCGACTTGAACTCATTTTGAAAAATTTTGTTGTCTCTGATCAAATCAAACTAAATTCGCCGGTTCGAAAGTAAACAATCGGAACTTGCGAGCTGTTGCCAAACGACGATTATGAAATTAAGCCCGATTTTGCGCCCACATAAGCGTTTTATATATATAGATTTTTATGAAATACGAGCTACTTTTTTGAAGCAATATGTAGATTGATTATTCCGACAATATCACGCCTTAAAGTAGTATGATCCAACAGAACATAAACCATTTATTTTCTTTAGTAAATAAATATTTTATTGTTCTTACAAGATGTAACACTGTAGTTCAAAAATCCCTAATATTTCAACTCTGGTAAGAAATTTACAGGAAATCAAATTATCAACAGGAGTAGGTAATAACTTTAGTTTAAATTTTCATAAATTTCAAAGTATAACGTATTGGAACATAGCTCAATAGATGCTGTAATAATTTGAATTACTTACTAAAATCATTTTTTTTCATCCAATGATGTTAGTACAAAGTTAACAATGTGATTATTTATGTGTATTTTGAAGCATACCTAAAACCCAGCATAACATAGTTTCTACTCCATAAAAAATTAATTTTTGCAAGTACAGCAAAAAATAAATTCATATAAATGGCTACACTGGCATAAAAGGACAGTCCAGCTCCAAATTTGAATTACCTAATTACAGATGGACGAAATAAGTGATTTAAAGTGACACCGAAATGAGACATTTCTTTTTTAGAAAACTCAGACTTTCCTCTCATCCGTCAATTCTAAATTGATAGAAAATAGCTTCCGAGGAACAAGAAAGAAGATGAAACGTGTAAGTTTGAGGAAAGAAAACAAGCAAAAGAAAAGAAATGTAGCATACGGACTTTAAAAGCTGTCACTAAAATTAATTTCTCTACGGTTAAACATTTGAGGTATTTACGAGAAGCAATAAATTTTCTGCGTTTGAAAACTTCTAGAACGAATAAAAAGGAGAGTTAGAAGAAGATATAAAAAAGTAAGAGTAAGAGAGCTCAGCGTTGTTTAAAAAGCCATAAAGGAATGATGAAACGTTTAAAGAAATCCAGGAAAAAAATTGTAGGAGAGGAAGAAATGTTGCATCATCTTCCGGAGTAAGATCTCTAAAATCTCTAAATAAGAAGTAAGTTTTTGCTTTTGGTCAAACAGAAGTGCTTTAGAAGTATTTTCATATACTATCAATCAAGAAAAAGAAAGCTGGACGCCATCAGAAAGACTGCAACTGTGTTTGTAATTGCATACTCAGATTTTTTTTGCAAGGATTTAAGTGTGGTAATAATACATACGCCGCACTCAGATCTTTTTGCAAATATTTAAGTGTGGTAATAATACATACACCACACTCAGATCTTTTTGTAAAGATTTAAGTGTGGTGTATGTATTATTACTTGATTTACAAAAGCTGAAATATAATATTTAAATATAAGTCGCCCTTATAATGATACGAATTTTTTTACCCAGAAAATCTGGAAAAGAGGATTAATAATGAATTTTGGAAAAGTGGAAGAAATATAGAAAAGAAAATAATAATGGGAAGCAAAATCTCTTGATAATTAAGTTTTGAAATTTGCGATCTAGATTTTTATGCAGGATTTGATTCTCAGAATAAGGAAATGCCAACGTGTTCTTATAATTTTATTGCTTGATTGAGATGTTAAACGAAAAAAGCACTCAAAAAGGATTTTTTAATAAGATAATTATTTTATTATTTATGCACTTGTAAGATTTTGTTGCTGCATGAAATAAATTTAAAATTTTAGTATTTTTTACATAAAATCGCTCGCTTCATTTTGTGTAACAAGTATTCCATATAGACTCCAGATATATAACTACAATAAAGGCAATTATAAAGAAATGTAAAGCAATAACTTCAAAACCCATAACACAACTCTATATTACCTCAAGGTCTTAGTTGTCATTCAATCGAATGAAATCAAAATATGCACCTGCTTTTTTAACATATAAAAGAGGATAACAGCATAAAAATTGCTTAATTTTATGAAATTAGCAAGCATCTAAGACAGCAATTCATTCGTAATTGTAAAAAAGGAGCAACATTATTGAAAATATTCACTTTAATTTTACAGAATCGATTAATCCTTTCATCTCATTAAAAATGAATGAAACTGTTTCCTTTGAAAGTCTCGTAACATCAGAAAAGATCGTCCCTTTATTTCGAGTCAAAAGTAATAAAATAAAAACAACTTATATTTTTTGCGTATCTTTATTCCAAACATAAAAACATAAAGAACAGCACAGATTCGATGCCCGTCTTTAAGACAATCGATCTAAACTATCATTCGATTACTTTACAGATCTGCAATAAGGTAAAAGGGAATCACTCGCTCAGAAAAACGAGTCGAAACCCATTCACGTACTTTCGACCGATTTACCTCAAGCGCTCCAAACAAGAGGATTGTTGTCTATCTCAATCGCTTTCAAATACCGGCATGAAACAAAGAGAATCCAAATCTTTTCTGAACAGTTACATGAAACGGAATATACCATTTATGAGTCCATGCCATCTGGATCAGCGGGAAAATGCAATTCATCATTCATTGACAGTCACGATGAAGGTAACGATCGAAACAACAAAAGCTCGTTTAGATAGCATGGGAGTTTTCTTTAAGAGATTACCGCAGAAGTTGACTTTTTACGGCGCTCTGTTTGCCACTGAGGGCATTAAAAGTTCAACGTCATGGAATATATAAATGTGGGCTTCTTACGAATTAGGGAAGGTTATCTTTCATTAGTCACTCCTTCTTTCGCTGGTATTTTTTCTCTGATTGACTCGAACGTTAGTATTCCGAATAAGCAGTAGCTGGCTGTCCAAGATCAAGAAAACAGAGGTATTTAAAACCACTTTTTTGTCACACTAGCAGGTAACAAGCGATATCAGATAAGTTCTTCTATGGAAGAAACGATATATTGGTTACTAGCCGCTTTCGGAGACCAGCTTGTTCGCCGGGAATATAATTTCAACTGACTCTCTTAGGCATATTCTGATGTCATGGTCCCCTTAACAAAGTAATTTAAAACTTCAAATTGCTATAGAGATTTGGTCAGCGTTCTTTTCCTTGTCTACGTGAACGTTCCTAATGGAGTCAAGTAACTGTTCGTGTCACGTAGCATCTAATTATACGTTATTGACGCGAACTTGAACGAATTTGATATCAACATCAAATAGCACGGCACGTTTTACGTCCAGCAGCATGTTAATTGGCTTAAATATGGTGATAAAATGAATTAAAACACAGCAACCATAATCGTTCAGTTTACTGGATTATTATATATAACTATCTTGAGGATGTTCTTTACAGATTTCAAAGAAATATTGGACAAATAAGAAAAAAGAAAGTAAAATCCAATAGGATATTATCTTAGCTTTCGACTAGACTTTCACCTAGATATGATCTAGGTAACTATCGAAAACAACAGACGCTTGTTTAGACAATATGAGAGTTTTACTGACGAGATTATCGCAGAAGTTGCTTCAATTACAGCGCTCTGTTTGCTATTAAGGACAGTAAATGTGCTACACCATGGGGCACGTAAATGCGAGTTTACTACGAATTCGGAAAGGGAAGGCAATCTTCCTCTCGGTATTTCCTTTGTCGCTGGTCTGCTTTCTATAATTGATGTGAACGTTAGTATTCCGACGGAACAAGAACTTACCTTGAAGACAAAGAAAGTGGAGATATCTATATTTTTTCAGATGGGCATAAAAGTTGTTAATTCAAATAAGAGTGCTCAATGACGTGGCGCCGTGGCTTGGTTGGTTAAAGCGCCTGTCTAGTAAACAGGCGATAGTGAGTTCGAATCTCGCCGGTGCCTTTGAACTTTGGTCACTTTTTCCTTCACGCCCCTTTCCCTACCTATTCGCGGCAGTTTTTTAATAATTAAAGGGTTTAACTCTCAGTTCAAAGCCAAAAAAGCAGCCAGAGTCGAGAAAGGCCAGTCCTGAGGGCCCAATATGCCTAGCGCCCCATCACAACAGCAGTATTAAGGGCAATAAAATTGCGACACCATATGTATACATTTATTATGAATACAGAAACGTAAAGTTATCTTTCTTTCGATTTCCGTTTCCTGTTGATCTTCTTTTCCTGACTCGTTTCAGCGTCAGTATTCTGAAAGAAGATCTTGCCATCAATTATCGAGAAGATAGGAATATCTATATATCTTGATAGGCATTAAAATGTGGATTTAAATAAGATTTACTGCGAACACTGCTTCATATTCTTTATCTTGATTGAAGGTGAACTGATTTATATATCCTTAAAAATATTTTTTAAATGCTTATCACTAAGTGCACTTTGTTTAATTTACTTAGATTAACGACATGCTTTGAAGCTACTCAAAGGGTATTTTGAGATGGATTTCGTAATTTCGAACCATAGTCAGGTGTCGAGGACAAACGTGAACATCAACCGCTTATATGCCAATGTTTCCAATAGAGAACATCAAATTGCAAATTAATTTAAAAATAAAATATCATTCATATTGTTTTGAAAAAAAATGCTAATTGAAAGTAAGCTCGATTTTTTATATATAAATTATGTTTCAGATTTTACATTTTAATTTGTACGCAGCATAAAAATTCCCGAAAAATTAAAAGACGATCCAAAATTTCTAAAAATTGGTACACGTACTTTTCTATGGTACTAATTTGAGAGTACCAGGCCAATTCTTTGTCGACAGTAACATAGACATCCCTTTGCCGGATTACTTGTCTCGTCTGCAGGAGCTCATGCAAGCACTTAAGCCTTCAGACCCAGTGCATCACGGACTAAAAGCAGTCTACATGCCGAAAGATCTACAGACTTGTTCGCATGTATTTGGCAAAAGGGGGGGGGCCCTATAAATAGGGCTTTGGCAATGCCATTTGAGGCTCCTTTTTCCGTCAAGGATTGAAAGGCAAAGAATTTTGTAGTAGTGGTGAATGGTCAAGAAAAGCCATCAGTATGGACAGGTTGAAACCTGCTGTCCAACTGTCCGACACGACCAGTTCAAATCTTTCATATACGACTACGTACGGTCGTAAAGTGCGTTATCGTCTCCCACCTTAGGATGTGAGACTGGTGGGGGAATGTGTAGCGGATTCGAATCCTCTACCCTTGCCTCTGACCAACATGCTGCGATGTTTGTCGTGCCTACCTCGTCGTAATTGTGAACCAGCTTGCGGAAACTTGAGGAATTTCCGCTAGCGGAGTATATGAAGACGTTCAACCGAGAACTCTCTCTCTCTTTTGCCTTTTTCTTTCCAGGTTGTTTACACCCGGTTCTTCCGGTGACTGATGTTTTCTTCATCTGTCTTGAATCGTCATGACATACCGTTTTTAATATTGCTGTTTGTATTAAATAATTTGTTTTATTTATCCAGCAGCACCTTCTGATGTGTGCATCATACACCCCACATGCACCACACACGTAGTTAAAAATATCCATGCTACTAATAATATATAAAATATAACTATATAAATTAGAAACGTATTTGTTATAACTTATTAAAGTTCCGTGATCCCAATTGGGAACACTGGCCAGTCGTGACTATTCTGTGAAAGAAGGAATTTCTCTTTTGTAAGCTTCCACTGAAAGTAAAATGAAAAGGACAATTTTCTTATAATTTAGGAAAGGAAATCCCCTTCGGTTGTTAAAAGGTTAATGCTTTAATATTGGGGAAAAAAATAACCTTATCCGTAATTTGGAAGGGGGGGGGAGAATTCTAAATGTGTCGGATATTCATTTATGTATATCTAGAATAATAATTCTATAGTAAATATTCCTTCTAATTATTATTTTCATCCTCCAATTCAGCTAATCAAAAGATTTTCTTATGCACAGAAGAAAAAGGTACGCACAGAACAACGAAATTTGATTCATAAATTTGATTTTGTGTGGCTGGGGTGATCAGTTGTATAAATTGTGAGAAACTACCGTCACATCTTCGCAAAAAAAAACCGTTGGTGTATTTCATTTGCAAAATGTACTAAAATATAGTTGTCAATTCTGAATGGCTGTTGCATACAGCAACTCACAGGAAACGTAACCAACTCACTCATCTGGAGTTTCGTCGACAAGGTACAATTATATTTTTACGAACTGAGGCAGAAAATGATGGATCTCAACACGACCAAAAGTTACCGGTTTTGTATCACAGAGGAAGAGCGATGGTCATTGACTTATTGCAACAACTCACGTAAATAGGCATAATGTGGAGGAAAAACAAGATTGCAGTATAAAGAGTGCAAAGGAAGGGGATAGTATTCGAACTCCTTTCCTTCCCAGAGTGTCATAAGATGCAGTTATAAAGTTTCATTTTCTGTACTTTTTTGTGCAAAATATAATTTTTATTCATTTAAATTTATAAATTTTGATTGAATTCATATCTGTTCTTAGTTATAAAAAATAATTTTTGCGATATTTTGTCTTATTATTCAGTCCGATCATCACTGCTTTCCATTTGTATGTTTATTGTAATGAGCTTAATCAGAAGCTGCCAATGTTTCCAATTGGGTGCATTGAAAAAGCATATATAAAAAATTCATAATTATATTTTCATAATTTATATCTTTAAACTAAAGCATTAGGAGGAGAAATATGCAAAAATCTAATTAAAAATTGATCTGAATTCGACCTATAAACGGTTAAGTGAGTTGTATCCAATTCAATTGCTCATTCGGTTATGATATTTCTATTATTGTTTCCAATAGCCTGAATAACAAAATTGCCTTAAATACAGATAAGTGCAATTAATTAATATCGTATTATTTCATCATTAAATTCAGAATTAGAACCGAATCAAAAATGTATTGCATGAATCCATTAAAAATGAAAGGCAAACTGAATTTTCACTTTCATTACAAAACTCATACCTAATACAATATTTAAAAATATTTAGTTTAATCAATGGAAAAATATTATTACCTCAGATAAGGTTTTGAAAAGGTGAAGTTTAGAAAATTATCTCAGATTTATTAGCATTTATTTTATCATTGTGCGATTAATCTTCTATCCAGAAGAATAACAACGAAACGAAAACAATAAATAACTATTTTATAATTATTAATCAATAATATTCAAATAAAATCAAACTTTTTAATTTCTTACAAAAGAAAATTAAGAGCAATACATTATATCATTACAATATAAGAAAATATAATATAATATTTTAATTATTTATTGTCTTTTTATATTTAATGACACAAAAAGTTTGGACAACTGTGCAAAATGTAGAATATATTTTTCCTGTAAACCTTAAGAATTTATGTTGACCAACGTCTCATAGTACAGTGAAACAATCAAATTATTTCCATTACAATATATCGGTGATTCTTTTTTTTGTGTTTTCATCTTTTCTTTTTGCATTACACAGATTTTAACAAAACGTAGCGGAGATTTTGTGACAAATTTCGAGATTTTAATGAAAGGGCAAATTCTCTCAAATTCCAAGCAGAAAACCGAACATTTTACAATATTCACAAACGAAACTAATTTACTGTTGGCATCAGTGTTATAGATGCAGGTTTCCAGTCTCAAGAAAGAAGAAGTTCTGTCATGACGAGTTTGTTGAAAGTTAAATTCAAGGGAAACTCTCGATTATTCCGAATAGATAAAAGAGAATATTCTAAGCCGAGTAATTATTTTAAAATAGTCTTAAATTACTGACAATTTAGATAAAAGCAATTGAGAAATAATGTGGAGTGGTTCATTTCTAAATTCATAAAATTTCTAAAAGACTATTCATCGACAAATGGACATAATTATATAAAAATTGATCTCTTCTTTACGTCGAAAATGGTGAAGATTCCTTCATGCTTTTTCTGCGATGTTAAATGCGGTGATGATCAGTTGGGAAAAGAAGATAGAATAACTGTAAATATATTGATAAATATGGGAAAAATCAATTGATGCCACCAAAAAGTATTAGGCAGAATGACTTTAAAAATTAATTTTAATGAAGATGGTTTTTAATTTTTTCATGCATAATTCAAATTTAGTTTAAAACTTCATAATGTTTAAGCTAATTATCTAAAACCTATTTCAGCTAATTATAAAACATAAATTAATAACTTATTAATTCCTGAAATGCTATTGCTGTGGTAATTTTGCTTATTTTGTTTTAAGCAAAAAATAAGCAGAATTTCCATTTTCTTATAAAATTAACAAATAAAAATAATTAGACAATATAAAATTCTTGAAAACCAGATTAAGCATTCATCTACATTCAAAATGCATCTAATGGAAAATATAATCTTAAAATACAAATTATATGTTCATAAAAATATGCACAAGGAAAGAAAGTAACATCCACAAACTATAAAAAAACCCTTAAGAATTCTTTTATATGAAATTCTTGGCTATAATTATTCATGCGAGGTTATAACGGTTTTTTAAATTCTTAATCTCTCAAAATATTCAATGATTTTTACAGTAAATTCATCTTCTACAGTGTATTCAGCTTATTAGAAAGTACGTACTGAATAACGATACATAAGTGAACAGTGGAATTTAATAGCACCACAAAATATATT